>JAGDQP010012871.1:0-49215 GCA_022664845.1 Lepisma saccharinum
TTATCATCCTGGAATATGGCGTCATTGTCCGGGAACAACATCCGGACCATAGGATGCAAGTGGTCTCCTAAAATTGCGACATAATCGTTGGCAGTGATGCGTCCGCGAAGTGTGACCACAGGACCCAATGAAAACCATGATATTGCGGCCCACAGCATCACCGTGCCGCCGCCATGTTTCACAGTTGGGCGGAGACACTGCAGATCATACGCTTCTTTGGGCGTTCTCCACACATAAACACGGCCCGTGGTTTGGAATAGGGTGAATGGTGACTCATCCGACCATACCACACGTTTCCAGTCGTCAACGGTCCAAGTTGCATGGTCGCGGCACCATTTGCGGCGTGCTAAAGCGTTCTGGTCCCTGATGAGAGGTTTGGCCCGTGCAACACGACCCCGTAAGTTCATGTCATGTAATTCGCGGCGGACTGTGATTGTCGAAACAGGTTGGGGGAGGTGCTGATTGAGTTCCTCCGTCACTTGCGCCGCAGTGGCACGACGGTTCCGCGTGACAATGCGCTTTAATACCCGGCGTGCCCTGTCACTGATGCTTTTCTTCCGCCCACTGTTCCGCTTCCCCGATGTGGTTTTCCCGTGTGTTGTGTAGGCCGTCATCACCTTCGACACTGTCCCTGGCGACACACATAACACACTAGCCACTGCCGTCACACTCACTCCAGATAACCGCGCACCAACAATTTGCCCTCTTTGAAACTCTGAGAGGTCTCCCATTTTACACTACCTCCGTCTGCTGCAGCCACTGCACACTCCTGTTCCACGACGCCTGACGTAGTATGGAGACCGACCTAACACACCACCACCAGCAGTCCGGCGCTGCGGTCGCCACGACTCCACTGCCAACCCATACATCTGACCTGTTGCCAACTACAGGTGTTTCCATTATTCTGATAAGCATTTGTATATATATATATATATATATATATATATATATCGTACCAATCTCAAAAGGTAGATTTTTGTATTCTGATTGGAATTTTCTTCTTTAGGATGCATTCCAGAGTAAGATAACGTTTAATCCATCTTGATATGGCGATTAGAACGCGAGATATTAACATGTAAATAATTCACAAAATGGCCGCCGCAACTAAGTGATGACATGTATTATGGAAAATCCGAGATAGCTATTTTTCTCGGTGTGTCATTCTGAGCGAAATGACGTTTGTTAAACTTTTCTAGCAGATATTTTTATTTGTCTCAAAAAATTCAAAATGGCGTCCTGGAGAGCTTCCAGTTCGTTTAATCGTCCATCTACAACCTGCTTTTTCCCAAACTTGATATGGCAAACACGAATCTGAAGTCCTTTGATGTGTATATCATCTCTAAATAAGAAAACATTTTCTAAAAATCGTTAATTTTTAACATGGGATTATATATGAATTAGATACATTACGCATTAAGCTCATAAATTATGGTCATAAATGAAACTATCTGCTAATGTGACTGCCGGAAACTATATCACGTGACACGTTGAGGATTGTTCGATTCGAATTTCAAGTTTCGCTTGTCATGCTGACTACATTATCGTTTCCTTGTGGATTTCAATGCGGAAATCGAAATTTGCTAATTTTGCCAAGATGGCCGTATCCGGAATCTATATCACGTGATACGTTATCAATAGTTTATTTTGTATTGGAAGTTGCATCGAAATAAATTACGATTAACATAGGCAGACAGTATTAGCGCCCGATCCGACTTTTGAAGTGTCCAACCCGATCCGGCAAGGAAGTACTTGTGCCTGGTTCGGCCCCACATCATATGTATCCGGGCCGACCCGGCTCGGCCCGGATTGAGCCCGGCCCGGCTAGGCCCGGAATGAGCCCGGCCCGGAATGAGCCCGGCCCGGCTAGGCCCGGAATGTGCCCGGCCCGGTCCGACCCGGTGTACTTGGGCTGGACCGGGCCGGGCTGTTCGCCGGGTCGGGCCGGGTAATCCGCCGGGCCGAACGGGCGCGTCCGGCCCGTTCAGGGCTCTGGTGTGCATCACGAACATATTTGTTCTTCTCGCCTTGGGGCAGGCGTGTCCCTAGAAATTCTTGGATTGCCGGAGTTCCGGCATTCCAAGAAGCTCCTATGTTCCTTCTGTCAGAGACATCAGGTGTTGCGGGACGGACTTTGGACCAGAGGTCCAGAATGTTCTCCTAGTCTAAGTTCCCTTAATATAACTTACTTGCTTGGGGTGGTCCCTACCTATTATATTCTTTATTAATATATAACACATAAAAATATATTACAAATATTAGAACAATACATTTACTAACACGTGGACAACACATAGACAAGACGAACATAAACTTGGTTTTCTTCTTCTTCTTTTGACCTCTACCTGCAAGTAGGAAGGAACAAGGATAGGTGCTCGTGGATAAGGTGGTGTGTTTCACAAAGCTTTTGTCGCCTTCCTTTCCTTTTGATTAGTGTCCACTTCCTCCTCGTCACTATGTTAGTTCCTCCTGTCTCACTCTTGCACTCGGTTAGTTATGTCTCTTATTTCGCTGTATTCTATTTTCAATTCTTCACACTCAATCACTCACACTTACACCGTGGCTACCTTTCGATTTGTTCGCTTTCATTTCTGGCTTCCAGAAAATTAGCGTTTTTCACTAAATATATACGCTCGTCTCTTCATACCACACTTCCAATTTCTACCACCACCACACTTACACTAACTCACACACACTTAGCGTCTCTTAGTACGGAGTTCCGCCTCAAGGTGCCGAATTTTTCCCACTGGGTTCCAACGGAACATTCATTCTCTATTTCACCACTTCGTTTCTGGTTTACGAGGGGGTATCCAAAAGAAACCGGAATCATTCTCTGGTTGCCGGATCCGTTGTAGTACATGCTTCCGCCGCTAGCTGCCTCTTGCTGGGATCCGTTTGCATCAGTCTACCGACCAGCGTTGTCGAGTGAAGTCATGGTGCCACGTAATAAATATTTTTGTTAAGCGCCTCTTGCTTGTTCGGCGATTCTTGTGATGACTGAAAACTGGAAACAACGCATGAGGCTATGAAATTCTGTTTTGAGAAACAGCTGCAATGCTTGAAACGGCTTACAAGGAAGCTGCTCTGGGAAAAACAAAACTTTACGAGTGTTTGTTTTTGCTTCGAGGCCACTTGAAGACCAACCTTGCTCAGGGCGACCCTCGACCTCCCGAACGGATGAAAACATCGCCAGAACTGGTGAAGTGATTATGGAAGACCGTCGCAGAACAACTGATAAATTTGTTGGTTTGTTTGGTGCGTCTGGAGTTCCTGCCAACGGACTTTGAGCAACAAATTGCAAATGTAAAAAGTTGCAGAAAAACACGTGACTCAGCAGCAGACAGAACCTTGATTGCGACACGATTTTTAATGAAAAACAACATGATCCAGCTTTTTCACCCGCTTTATTCACTCGAACTTGCTCCGAGTGACTTTGTTTTATTGCCCCAAATGAAAAAAAAAACTCAAAAGAAAACGTTTTGCAGATGTGGAAGAGGTGAAGGAAAGACGACGGAGCCATTGAAAGGTATCACTTGGCAAGTGTTTCACGACTGCTTCGAAAATGGAAAACTCGTTAGACTGGCGCGTTTCATCAAATATACAGTACTTTGAAAGCGTTTCAAGTTGTAGCACCCAAAAATAAATAAACACAATTTTATTACAAAATTCCGTTTTTTTGTTACCCCTTCGTATATATTAATTACGTGTGTCTATTGTTTTGTGGTCTATTTATACGCGGCAGACGCGACTGCAACGCGGGTGCGCGCACACGGCCATCCGTTTATTGACTGAACATCCCCACATCTTTAATCTGCATTCTCCTTGTTGTTTCCATACGGAACGGTCCACGCCGTTAAGGAATTTCCGCTTGTAGTAGTTTGAGACTTTGTGCGTTAGCCCCCTGAGAGTCGTCACCAGTTCCGGTGTTCGCAGAACCTCCGTGACGGGGTCCTCCAGGAGCTGTCTTTCTTCGCGAACTAAGTTTCCTGTTTCCATACATCTTAGTACTATGTGTTCTAGCGTGGTCACCACCCCGCATACATGGCACATATTATCTTCTACTATTTTCATTTGGTATAGTTTCTGTCGGTAGAGGCCATGACCAGTCAAGTAATGCATAAGGCCTCCGGTAATCTTCAGTTTCATGCCCATTCTCTCCTCAATATCTGGAAAGAATCCAGAAAGTCTTCTTCCCTTTTCCAACTCCTCCCATAACTCTTGCCATGCATTGACTATTATGGAATTGATTTCTGATTTATTCTCTGATTCTTGGTGCAGTATTTTGGATACTCGTTCTTGGTTTCCTTTTTTGAGCCTATACATGGCACCCAGTTTCTTCACCTGGCGTCGGCTATTAGCGGGACAGCCGACGCCACCTGAAGAGCCTCTACCGGTGTTGTTCTATATGCGCTAGACAGCCGCAGCAGTAGTTGTCTATGTGATCTGTCAATTGTTTATAATTGTCTAATATCATCCATCCTGTGACCACAGACGCTAGCAGCGTAACCTACACTCGATCTTATAATAACATAGTGGTACGTTTGTATTACTTTAATTGGAATTTTAAGGAATTCTTTTGTTGTTATGTTTACCAATTTATGTGAAACTTTTATTGCTTTATTTTTTATTATAGTTGTGTGATCTCTAAAGTTTAGTTTTTCGTCTAAGGTTATCCCTAGGTATTTTAAGTGTCTTTCCCTTTTTATCATTCACTTTTATAATTGGTCCTCTATTGAAATTAAGGTTTCCTTTAAATAACACATATTTGTTTTTTTTTCTGATGATATTGTTAACTTATTCTCTTTGCGCCACGATGTCATTTTGTCGATTACTTCATTTGTTTTATTTTTGTAGGTTCAGTCGGCTTTTATCCTTAATCACTACCGCCAGGTCGTCGGCATATCACAGCACTCTTTCCACCTGCCGCGTTCCATCCAGCATTTCCAGGCACAGTTGGAAGACCAAGTCCCAGAAAACCGGACCTAGTACCGAGCCTTGCGGGCAACCTTTTGTTGGCATCTTGGCCATGGCGCCATCCGCCGCCTCTACTTCTATTAGTCTATTTGCAAAGTAGTTTTTTTACAACTTTCCACAATTTGCTATGCAACTCGATTTTCTTTAATTCCCTTAGCAAGGAAAGCCACCACAAATTGTCGAAGGCCCCCATAATGTCAAAGAATATCCCAGTTGTGTATTAACAATTATCTTCTTTTAGCTATGCTGTTACATAGTTCATTTATGGCGTCTTCCATAGACTTTTTAGGACGGAAACCGTATTGTAACTTACAGGTTGATAGGTCTTTCCTTTTTTAATTTATTTTTTGCTCAATTATTCTTTCAAAGGTTTTACTTAGTGTTCAATAAGCAAATGGGTCTGTAGGACATGGGATTGCGTTTATCTTTGTCCTCACTTTTTAGCAGGATTATTCCATGGTTCCGGGAACACTTCTTGATTTATGCATTCGTTAAAAAGCCTAGTTAGGTATGGGGTCCATATATCTGCATTAATTTTAAATATTTCATTTTTCATGTGATCTGGGCATGGTGCTTTCCTTTGTTTTAGGCTTCTTAGGATTGCTGCCACTTGATCGTTTGTAACTATTAGGTCTTCTGGGTTTTCTGTTTAATTGTTTGGTACATTGTTGGCGTCATTTCTGATTCTTCTATTTTCTTCGTTATCATCCTGAATACGATTGTCGGAAAAAAGTTTTTCATACAGAAGTTTGATTGTATTTTTTCAGTTCGTTGTATATTGACCTTGATCGTCTTTTAGTGTGTTTAGTGCACCTTTAACCTTTATTTTAGACACAATTATCTTGTAGGGCATTCCCCATAGATCAAAATTTAAATTCTCTTCCATGAAATTGTTCCATGTTTTCTTCTTGGTTTCTCGGAGTTCTTTTTCGAAATGCTGCTTGATGCTTCTATAGTTCTCCAGTCTTCTTGCTCATAGTGTATGGTCTCCAGCCGTCCTATAGCTTTTCCTGCTGGCCTTCATTTTTCTACTTAGCTTGTTCAGGTTCTCTGTCCAAAATGGCTTCCTTTTATGATTTATATTTTTTACTCTGGGTGTTGAATTTATTATGGTGTTTCTTGTAGCTATTTCTAAGTTGTTTGTTAGCGCTGTTAAGTTACAGTTTTCTACTATTTGTGGAAGTATCAGGCTCTCAACAATTTTTTTCTTGTTTACATTGTTTACATTACAATTAAATTTAGTGATTTTCTCTGGTTGTTCTTTATTATTTTCGTTTCTTTCATAATCAATAGCGAAGCGGACAGCGCCGTGGGCACTTTTGGTTCCATATGCATCCACGGTTCAGTCATACAAATAATTACATATATTCCCCCTTGTCATTGTTACGTTTATGTTTGTTTTCACTCTGGCCCTGCCTCTGAAGGTTGAAGGTTGTCCTTCTCTGTTGACGACTGTTAAGTTATGTTGTTCTATCAGGTCCTCAAATATTTCTCCGTGTTGATCAGTCACAGGGCAGTGCCAGAATGGATATTTAGCATTTAAGTCTCCCATAATGATCACATCCACATTATAAAATCCATTGATAATATTTTCTATTCTTTGTACAAATATGTCCCTTGGGAGGGAGAATTGGCAGTATATATTCACTATTGTAATTTTGTGGCTTCCCTTCCTCAAATCCTCACATAATGTCCATTTATCTACGTATTTTAGATGCAGCAAGGATTCTATGTCTTTGTTAAATACCACCACCGCTATCATAGAATTGGGATCCTCTGGCAGTATTGTTACGACACCCGTCGGCATTCCTATGAGTTTCCCCTGTACGTATAAAGCTCAAGCATACAAACTACGTCCACTTCTTTCTTTTCGCAGTAATGTCTGATTTCGGAAGTTGCCAGTTTCGATCTGTTCAGGTTGATTTTGACCACCTTAAACATGGCTACGGTTGTCTAGTGTGGACGTAGCAGGCAGGGAACTTTCCGACCGGATTAAATACAATTCGTCCATATGTCATAACAAACTCCCTGTAAACGTTATTCATCTGAAATGATTCCTTTCACCTATCAAATACTTTGTCAATTAACTTCAGCAAATCCTTCGGGTCGGTAGTGATTCCGTTTGCTCTAAGATTGATTTTATCAACTTCCTCGGAATTTGCCTTGTAGATTAATATTTCTTACTACTATCCTGAGAGCCGCCATCAACATCTGTGGTTCCTCCAGTTTTCATAAATTATAATTTAGGTGTAGATCCTCATGGAATTTGTTTGCGTTGAAGCTTAGGTTACTTCTATCTTCCTTCTCTACCAATACTCCCTCTGGTCTCTCTTGCTTCATAGTTCCCTGCGCCTCCGACCCTGTTTCAGGTCTCGCCTCGGCTTCTTCCTCCACCAGGGTTATCCTCTGCTCTTCTTTTTTCCTGTAAAATCTTGGGATCCAGAATCTCCATGTTTTCCCTTTTCCCTGGGGGGGGGGGGGTCCCCTATTCTTCTTCTTTAAACGGTGTTCATTTCCTTGTCCTCTTCTTCACTCTCTACTCTTGACAGATCCATAGTTTCCTTTTCTTTTAAATCCTTATATTCATTCTCATCATGTTTCTTTGGGTTGATGTTATCCATTACTTCCGATATGGTTCTAAAGAGGGTCTTATCACTGATTATGATTTCCAATCCAATATTCGTTATTTTATTTCCCACTCTTTTATTTTTCTTAGAACCATGTATGGATCTGCTCTCCAAAGGCCCATCCCAATTGCCGGTGTTGTAATTTTATTTCTGATGTTTCCCTGTAGATCCCCTAGCAGTTCCAATGTCAGACTCAAGTCCTACAAGAAATCCCCCTTGGATGATTTGACATGCATAAATCCACAGCCATATCTATTCTTGGATAGATACATTTCAAGGTTTTGGTTATCACGGCTATGATTTCATGATCCATCTCCTCCAATTGAAATCTGTCATGCGACAAGGCTACCATTTGCGCAAAACCCCTAGAGAAGGTCTGCAGTTCGGGATTTATGTTAGTGTATGACGATTTGGTTACTTTCTTCAAAGTTAATATGCCTTGACTTTATTGAGAGGTAATTTTCTGTTGATTTTGTGTAGCCATTTGATAGCCAATTATTTATGAATTCTATTTTTTTTACTTTTGTTATACTCTAATAGTCTTTCTAGGCTTCTTTTTTTGTTTGCACGGTGGAAGTTTCCTTTTGGGTTTAGAGTCCTGGACTTCGGCTCGATCATGGTTATGGTCTACAATCGAACTTATCTATGGTTCTTTGGAGGCTTAATTTATATTGAGGGCAGTCTTGTTGTTTCCCCCCGCACTTTTTACCCCTTTGATAGCATGGTAGACATCCTTCTTTTCTTTTTCCCTATATTCACTTTTCTTGCGTTCTTTTTTCTCCGCATGTTCCACATCTGGGATCTTTTTGCAATAGTTTGCTATATGACCATAGTCAAAACATTTCAGGCAAGTCGTGACAACGAGATAGTCCTTAATGTTTGTGACTTCGTATCCAATATATACCTTGGGATTCTACAACAAAATCTGCTTTACTTGTCTTGGTACTTTGAATACTAGATGGTATCGATCCTGATTCCTTGGTCCCGTTTTGAACCTAGGTTTAATGAGTTGCCTCTGTTCATATGTAATACTCTGAAGGTTCCTCACCAGCAATTCCTCTATGACATCTGCCTCCTTCATCTCGGTGGGGATACCATAGATGATAATCGGAGGTTTTCTTTTCTCACTTCTGATGCACATGTCGAAGTTATTTTTCATGTTTGGATGTATCATTATCTTTTCGTCATGCTGGATCGATGCCATCTGCAAAATCAGTACAGCCTTAGTCTGGATCATCTGGAAGTTTATCTGATCATTTCTTTGTATTGGTCTGGTGATCCTCATTCTTGTGTCTTTTAGTGTTTCACATTGCTTGGGTCTTATTAAGATAGTTGGTTTCGTGTTTCTTTTGTCTGTAACTTTAATTCTTGTTTTCTCCGGTATCTTGGTGTCTTTCTTCATCATGTCTGCAAAGCTGACTGCTGGTACCATTGATTCCGTTGCTGGTTCCTTTACCTCTTTCAACATTCCATATTCGGCGTACAAATTCGTATTTCTTCTTCCTATTTCTGCAATATCTCTTCTGTCTACTGTATTCTAGATTCTGTCTGGCTGATGGTTATTTCTAGTTCGTTGACTCTGATGCTTCCAGTTATTGCTTCTTGTTTTAATTCGTTGATAGTTCTTTCCAATTTATCGATATCTTGATTCCGTTCTTCTACTTTCGTTTGCCATTGTCCCAGCTTAATTTCGCATTCCCTAAGTCTTGCGTTTTCTCTTTCTAGTTTTTCTTGGTTCTTTTCCAATTCCGTTATTCTTTCTTCTGCGTATGCTAAGCGTACTTTCAGTTCTTCTACTTCTTTCTCGTATTAATATCGTTTACTCGCCTCCTCTTCTTCTGGTGTACTATGTCTCTTCTTATTCGGTTTCTCATCTTAGTTCATTGGTGTTCCTGGTCCTCCAGATGTTACATCCATACTCTCCTGGTCAGCGACCCCTCTTCTCACACTTTATAAAGGCGTTGTTTTAGATGTGCCTTCTTTGTTTGCTTTTTCCCGTTCTACGTGTACTTCCTCCACTATCTTTTGTTTCAATTCCATTTCTTCCTTATTAGACCTTGGTTTATTTACATTTATTTATTTCTTCTTTACTTTCTCCATCCATTTTGACCGAAATGGGTTGTTAGGATCTGGATCGTCGGACCTCCACTGTGACTCAAGTTTGGCAAGTCCAGTCTTGATAATATCCGTATAATCAAAGCTCTTTGACATCTTCGCGCTCTCGTATTTGTACTCGCACGACACACGCACTAACGTTCAGAGTTTACACTTGGGAGAACCAATATGGCATAACCCAGAGCCACAGATCAGGGTACCCGACACCCGAGAGACCGGCTTCCAGAGGGGAGTATATAAAGGGGGTTCTAAAGACCCCTGGGGCCAACCCCGAAACGCTCCGACAGAATTCTATGTCGAAACCATCCCAAGGGGGCAATGACTTCCCCAGGTGAGGTCACCGACCTCCCAAAATATCAAGCACCCCTCCCTAGCGGGCCCGTAGATATATCCCACTTAGCCCTCCATCCTGTCTATCTATATACACTCACAAGAATCTAAGAAAATGTCATTGCAGCGGGGACTTAGGAAATTATCTCCTCAAGGTCATCGGATGTCCTTGGTATTTCAACCTTGCCAACGTTAATACGCGGAAGTGTGTTTCTTATAGTCCCGTATACTTAACATAGGAAATTTGGTCCCTTAATAAGTCCTGCCGACAAAATCCCACATGCACGAAAACTTAATAATACGTTCTTTTCATTAAGATCTTTAAGTTTCTGTACTCCAAATTCGTAAGTTCCGTTTCTTCCCCGAGAATTAAAACCTTCTCGGGAGCGACAACAACACACGTCTTACCATTTGCAAAGCCACTCCAATCATATGCCAAGTCTCATACATATTGAAACAAAGCTTCCTATCTTGTCCACGTTTTCTGGTGTTTCGGGGCGTGCATTGTTCGGATCTTTAAATGGTCGCCACGCCCCCTACAGGCCCCATTCAAGCGAGATATTTTACATGTAACGTGTACTCGGTGTGACCTTTCCAACGATATATAACACATGCAGATCCCCGCGTACCACTTCCCCGACTTCCCTTGTTAGTTTCTTCCCATCAATCTAGGAAATGCAAGGTAATAGATGAAGTCTGGAGGTTTTGTCTTCTTTTACATTAACAGAATGAAGGAACATATAATTATTTCTAGAGAACTTCAACATTATAATGATTTGTTGTGATCTGTTTATGTAACAAAATCATAATATGTGCTTTGCTTGTTTTAAAGTTAATCAAGTGTCATTTCTTAAAATTTAGTTTTGTTTTTAGAAGTAATAGTACATAAAGTAAATTCTATTACACAAAAGGAATCATAATCCAAATTCGTTTCTCTGTCGTTGTATTGGATGTAAATAGACGGAGAAACGTGTTATTTTGTATGGAAATGAAAGTATTGTTATTTTTTTTTTCTTAAAAAAAAAACACACACACACACTTTTTTTAGGAAGTTTGAAAACGACAGTTACATCAGTACTTACTTCAAGTTTCCTTTTTTGTAAATCCACTGACTTTTTAAAAGCTTGCAAACTAATCTCAAATTGATACAATTGTTTTTACATGAATATTTATAGCATATGAAAAGGCATGTGTAAAAATTCTTTATAATTGTTGCATAAATTGATATAAATTATGAAAAATTTGTAATTAAGGACACCAGCACAACTAATTTCTTTTTAAGTCCAAATAAGTAAACTATCATTTTCCTTGCATACATTGACATTTGAAAAAAAATAATCCATATCTATTTGTTATCACTTCCTTGGTGAAGAATAGCTGTGCCTACTTGAGATCAGGGGACTCCAATTTGATACACCATTAACTTAAGAACTCGAAAACTACGCACGCATAAATTGTACACTTCATTTTGGCAATAGATAAACATTCGTACTGATTACAACCATTGGGTATTTAGATTGCACTAGGGCCAGGAATTATTAAGTTTCTTTTAATATGGTATTCGCCTTACCATTTCAGTACCTGAATATTACACAAGAGTACAGCGTCGTTCATATACTGGTTCCCATCTTTAGCACTAAGTAAGAATTGACTTCGCATTAAGAACAGTGTTACTATTAACATAAAAATGTGCATGTGGTAACAAAAAGAAGTGTCAACTTCTAAGTGATCTACATTTAGGGTGATGCAATTAACATGAGTGCAAGATTTCTCAGCCATGCATGACAGTAACAAATAACTTATTTCTTACTGTTTTCTGCCTCTTTTATTTTCAGATTCAGAGGACGCCGACGACGTCTTCGAAGTTCTGTTCCACGTTTCTATATCTACTATCTGATATGGATAGGAGAAATAGAAAAGACACAAAGGTTTCTGAGTAACTCCAGTCTCCAATGTCATCTGAGAATCACTTGCTTCAGGGCTGTTCGCATTGCCGTCCTCCCTACTCATTGTTGAGTAGATAACATCCACAAATCACAAACACTTTATTCCATTCTTCAGATTCCTGTGTAACTGTTTATTTGTTACAAGGTTATCTAATAACAGCAGTTAGATATATGTTATTTTTTGTCCGTGCCAGTGTAAACAACATATTTACTTAACTCTTAGACCTATTCATTCATATCGGTTGTAATAAACCACTTCTTCTGCAGGACATGTCGGTTGAGGTCTTGGAGTGAAACTATAAGAGAATACAGAGAAGCAATAATCAACGGCTACTAATTCGTACAAAAGCATGGCAAGAAAAAGAAATGAATCATATAAAGAGCACAAGCACTTTCATTTGTATGACATAATCAATTACATTTATCCTCCTGAACAAAACACTAATGCCTGTAAAGACATATTATAAGAAATGATATTTTAATTAAATCAGATATTAATTACACGTTTCCTTTATACATGATATTTAAGGGATAATAAAGGTATTAAAGTATATTAAATTTAAACCAAACAGAGTTTTTCTTCCTCTACGTTCCAATAAAGAAACCCAAGCAAATATTATATAAAGCATAACAAGGAATTTATAGAAACAACCCCCCCCCCCACCAACAAAGTTAAATATGTGATTATAGGGTAGTAAGCTTAGTTAATATAGTAAGGTAAGGTCATTTGACAGTATTTTGTAAAAAAATAAATATATTTTATTTGTTTCACAATGCACTGATCTCGGCGAGGTGGATCTCAACGAGCAGCGTAGCTTGAAGGACACAAATAACTTTATCTGCTGCGTGGAACCCTACAATACTAGGGTTCTTAACAACAGGCTTATAAAAGTAGTACTGCTAAATTAACTATACTACCAAATTACCTTACTTCACCCTTTTACTTGGAAATAGACCTACATAAAACTTCAAAGCAGAGGTCAAGAACAGTATTTTTTTAAAAAGAGAAAGTAGTGAACATTTTGTTTGGCCCTTACAACGAGGCAGTGCTGGAATTGGAGACTTTTACACGGAGAATAAGATTTTTTCTATGGGATAATATTAAATTATTATTAATAATAATAACAGAACTCAGTTTCTGGCGTGCTATGTTTGTACTTTATAAACGGCAGAAGTACTACTAGCTTGATTTTTGCACTGTTTGATACTATTCAGTTTAAACATCATTGTGATTTTCAACTAGTTGTAATAAAAGGTCATTTAGCTGACTTTTGGAAGCATAATCAACGGTTGTTTGCTATATTGCCTCTCGGAGTTTTAGTCTACTGGGGGAACGCCGATCCCCTGCGTTCCTCCCATTTCCAGTAGGGGAGAGAGGGCACATTGGTACAGTGCCGTAGGGTGTTACTAGTGGAAAAGGACATAAATTATGAGAATATTTGGTGAGCAAACACAGATGTTCGACCATTAACATACTGAAAGTACATGACGGTGACGCAACTACTTTTTGCTGTGTGAGGATATTGACGATTATGGAAGACTAAAGTAACATTTTACTTGTAGACTCATAAGGTTCTGTAGAATACGTTTATTGAGTTATCAGGAAAATGTCGGATGTACATGAACACATTTCCATGAGTAGAAATTTGTCTGTAAGCAGCATAACCAAGTTAGCTCATTCATCAGGAAATTGCTTTCTTTCCTAAAATGGCCGCTTCGGGCACGTTGATACAGACTCGAAGGGGCACATTGATACAGACTCGAAGGGGCACATTGGTACATACGAATTTGCCCCTTTTGCCATTGTTTTAATCTGCCCCTGCTTAGTCCAATTTTTTCTTTCGTGTATATTATTATTTAATTTGTGAGCTCCAAAAGGTTGTTTCGAAGACAATTAATTTCTTCATAAAAAAATAAATTATTTTTTATTTCAATTTACAGGTTAACCGATATTTTGCCTAAAGTCGCGTGTTAGTAGTAGAGCAACCCAAAAGCATGAAAAGCTTAATGGCAATTAAAGCATTGTGTTCCTACCTTTAACATACTTCACGTTGTCTGAAGGATATGGGAACTACCAATTTTGAAAGCGTAATAAAGAACAATTCCAATAAAATTTAGCATAAAAGCATATTATAAACTATAAAGGATAATAATTTTAATTATTGATTTAAATATTTAATTTAATTTTTATTACAATAATACAGAACTTGCAACTGTTGAAACTTGCTTGTTTCTAGGTAGCCCATAGATGACAAAAGAGCCTATGTAAAAAACTGACGGTAGTGTTATATAGTGGTAGTACAATTGTATATTATTAGTAATATTTTCATCTCTTTACATTAGTAATATTTACTTTAAAAAAATATAAATTGTTCAGGAAAGAATGTACATTTTCATTTATGTACGCTTGTGAACGAATGATATCTACACATTAATTAAGATGGTGAGACTTAATATAACCTGTACCAATCTGCCCATGCATGGGGAAAATTGGTACAGTTTGGAAGCCTTATTTAAAAATGAAATTATTTTAACCCACAAGAACTACGTGGTAAGTCCACGTCATCTTTCGGTGAGTGCTTTCACTCGAATTGATCTAACCAAGAAAAACTCCACACATTATGCAATCTCTTTTTCGTTATATTGAAGAACCTTCATCAGTATGGAAACTGAAGCACTTGGAGGCCGCGGAAAAGTTTTGAGCCGTTCCGTAACCCCTTTGTTCCATCATGGTCCTATACCCTCTAAAATTCTGATTTAATATTTTTCATACATTTAGAGTATTTGTTATGCTTTTCAGTGCATGAATTTCATCAGGGGTTGCTTGGGATTCTTTTTCCACATTTCCTGGATTATTGCTATATTCATTTTAATTTATGTAATCATAAATATTGAAATATGTAACCACAAAAATAATTTTATAAATATATCAAAATTAAAAACACGAGTGATGAACGTTATTGTATCATCATGTAACGTTATTTTATTTTTTGAACATTTTTTTTCTGAACATTGATAGTTCTGAATATATCTTGTAGAATATTTAAAAAGAAATTATATAAAAAGTTCGAATAAGCTAATCATAATATATGCGCTCCTCTAAAGTAATAATTTACGACCTCATCTTAGGCCTTGGTATTAGCATTTCATATTTTCAATTTTTAAAAATACCGAACAAATCAAGAACAATCTTGAATTTTGAAAAGCTAATATTTTTAAATATCTATGAAATGAATAGAATCAGATTTTGAAGCTCATTTTTTTAGCCTAGATATTTGAAGCTCTGTAAAGTATGATAGACCTTCATATTTCTCTTCAATAGCAAACGTCTTCAAATTATGGATTAGTTCATTTGATATACATTCTTAAATATTATCTACGTTTCTTTCCAAAATACCATTATTGCTCTCATTTGTCTGTTATTTGTAAATATATTTTACTGAGAGGCTGATTACTAAGCCCCCCTTAAAACGAATTTGAAATTTCTTGAGTTGAGTTTGTTGAGCCTTTTTGGCGTTACTCCGTCCGTAACGTTTTTAAAGGTCCCCAAACCCACAGTCAAGAAAAAATTAAGGGTTTCATAACTGTGAACTGAATTGATAAATAGGAACGTGAGTAATTAAGATCCGTTTTCCAAACCTTTCTGGAAAACACAAAAGATGCTAACAACAAAACAAAGTTATAAAACATATTAGATATTATTAAAAGTTGCAGTTGCAATATAAGCGTCAGTTTCTCCAGAGCCATTGAGTTCTTTTAACAAGATCTGGGTTACATAAACGACGAACAAGAAGAAATACTTCAGCAAAATATAAAGATCATACCAAACAACCAGCTAAATTTTAATTATTGTGTTCCACGTTCAAAGAAAAAATAAATATGAAAGAAATGCACTTAAATTGTATGCTGGAGACTATATCCTGCTTATTAAACATATTTCTCTGATACACGTATACAGATTTGTGGACAAGCTTATTCTACAGATTTTTCCCTTTCGTTATGTAGTACATTTTTTGGGTTTATTTGGTATTATCGACTTTACAAAAAATCAAACATGAAAGTTAGTTCTAAGCATTTTCAAAAATTACAGTTCCTACCTTTTCAATAACTCATGTGATAAGAATAATCTAAGATCATGTTTGATATCAACAGGGAAAAATAGTTTAATCATCTGCTTTGCTAAATCACTATTGCTATTTCGTTTATCATAGAAATATTAAATACTTCAAAGCAATAAAAATTCGAATGATTTAAATTGTAAATATGTTTTGCGCCCAAACCTTATGTGGTAGACCAAATCTGATGGCATTTCTGAAATTAGTAGGAATCTTTTATTTTTCTCTATCTTTTTAATAAAGAGAAGTTTTCAATGTCCGTATAGATGCTGTGTTATCTAACAAAAGACCGTTGACGTTAATGAATAACACGTTGGACAATGTTTTAACATTCAGTACGTTCTAACACTAGTCATCTGGAAAGTCGTAAGAGCGAATCCCCGTTCGTTTTGTGCCGTGGAAATTCACAATACTGCAGGTTCTCCCCAACACTTTGATTACTGATCTTGCAATTCAGGATGGATAAAAAAAACTGACTTCTGTGGATCAGTTTTGAAATAATCAACCAAAAGCAACATAACTGCTCACCATAAAACATTTTTGTTTCATCCCATTAGTTGGCATAATTATTTATTATGGTTATTGTTAACTTATCCAGACAGAAAGCTTACATAAATCTCGTCCTGCGACATGAAATCTTCCACATAAATTATTATCTATTAATGTTTGTTAAAATATTTTCTTTCTACAAACTTCGATATCCAACACGGAGAGATGGAAATACTATTACTTGCCCGTTTAAATTTACCTGAATTATTGGAAGTTTTCGAAGTCTGTCAGTGGCATCATTCCATCTCTCCCTATTTCTTTAAGACTTCAAATTATCTAATACGGCGCAGCCATTGATCACACTGGATTAATGTTCAACGTAATGAACAACGGAATCAAACACGCCAGAAAGTATGACCAACATATTTGAATAGTTGGACATGTTATTGTCCAAAGATACTGATAAGTCAATACTATAAAATTTTTGAACTGCATTCTGAGTTCAGTATCCATTTCAATAATTTAAATATGATTATTTAATTTCTATTTTATTTTACTTTTGGAGTTATTTGCTATCGTTCATCAATCTATTATCAAGTTTGCCCCCTTCAAAGAACAATGAAGTTCCGGGGAAATGTCTAGAGGTGCCTGGGAATTTTCCCCCTTTCCCTCTTCAATTACCACACTGACCTTCATCTGAAAGTTAGTGGTAATGTAGCTGTAATTCCATTTTGTCTCAAGTTCAACCATACAGAGTACTATGACAAAACATAATGAAATTAGAATTTTATTTTAATATGTGGTTGAATGGCTTGCATCAACTGTTCGTGTACGCGGATGATGTAGATTTAATAGGGGAAGATATAGAAGCACTACAAAGTAACATCGATGTCTTAGTAGAAGCGTACGAGGAGATAGGTCTAGATGTAAACACAGAGAAAACAAAATACATGATAATAAACTGAAACACAGGGTATAAAGGAAATATAGGTACATAACAATTAAGAATGAGAACATAGAGAAAGTAAACAAATTTAAATACTTGGTAGCATACGTAACAAGCAAAACTGAGGTAACGGAAGAAATAAAAAGCCGTTTATTACCTGGCAACGCATGTTTCTATTCACTCCACAATTTCCTAATCTCGCGAATCAAGGTAGTTGAAATAGAAAATATACAGAACTGTTATTCTTCCGGTAATACTTTACGGTTGCGAAAGTTGGAGTACGACCCTAGCAGATGAACATAAATTACGAGTGTTTGAAAATAAGGTTTTGAAAAAGATATACGGGCCGAAACGGGACGAGATGACTGGAGAATGGGAGAGACTGCATAAGGATGAACTTCACGGACGGTACGATTCACCAGATGTTGTATGAATAATGAAATCACGACGACTAAAATGGGCACGCCATGTAGCTCGAATGAGAGAAAAACGAAGATTGTATTCCATCTTGGTTGAAAAACCGGGGGAAAGAGACCGTTGGGAAGACGGATACGAAGTTGGCAGGACAATAGTAGAAGGGATCTTCAAGAAGTATGTGTTTGTGATGAAAACTGGCTTGATCTTGCCCACGATAGATCTTCCCGATGGCAAACGTTTGTTACTACTGCGATGAACTTGCGAGTTTCGTACGCCATAGAGTAAGTATTCAGGAATGGCACCAAGGGACAGAAGGGTCATACTTACAAGTTAGATGAATATATGATATTTCTTCTTATGTCCAATACTTTTTACTCAAGGCTTATTATCAAATATAGCTGGGATCTACGCTCGCTGAACTTAAGCTGAGACAATTACAGATCCCTGCATATATCAGATGTAATTCTCATCTCAAATCGTTAATATCTCTTATTTGTGTTACGGGTGCCACTGGTGTTACTTCTGAAGCGAAAAAGTAGTATTTTCTTCCAATCTTTTCCCTTTTTCGATTTTCGTCGAAATAAATTACGTGCGTCAAGCATTATCACAGAACAATGATATAAAGTATTTCTTCGACGTTTCCAAGCAGTAAAATCTCGATACTAGCGACACGTACATGTTAGGCCGTGGTCTGCAATATTTTGTGCGTTAATCCTGCAAGACAAAGAATCTGTGAAGATACCCAAAGTGAAAATATCAGATACTACAGGTGATATCCAGTTATAACGAATTTTACAGAACCAGCGATTTTATTTCGTTATAACGAAAATTCGTCGTGATGAACGTCGTATTGCAGAACAAGAATTCGGCGGGATTTCGAAAAACTTCGTTCTAACGGAAATTTCGTTATAACGACGTTCGTTGTAAAGATAATTTACCTCTATTATGCAATTTTAATTGATAGGACCATAGAAATGAAATGTTTAGAGAGAAAATATGAAAGACGATACAGTTTCGTAAAAGTATTTACTGTTGTTTGGTATTATTGTTTTAAAATATGCATCTACGCAGTCTCTACATATTGTATTTTCATATTAATGTGAATTTTGTAGTCAATAAGATGAAGTCATTCCTCTTATATTGAATATTAATAAGAGACAACTATATGTGTTAATTACATTTTATATAAGGACTTCAGGCAATTTTGGATCAGGTAAAAATGACGATGATGGGAGAATTCGTGGAATGGAGAAAGTTGTAGGAAACGGGAGAACCACGAGAAAATCCACACACACGGTGTTTCTCCACCACTAAGTTCATATGGCACGAGCTGGGATCGAACCAGGACCCCACGCACCAGAGGTGAGCGCTCTACTACTGAGTCATTGAGGTACCCTATATGTATTTAATGTTATTGTATTTTGCGCAACAAAAGAAGGTTCTCTGGTGCAACATATTTTATGAACTGTTGTAATAAATACCATGCAGAAACCATTCCTCTGATGTAAGAGACAATCAGATCCAACGTTTGCAAGCCAATAAAATCTCTTGACGATGCCAGGTGATCTTTCTCTGGATAAAGCAGGCCGATTGGTCAGATGACAGCATGAATTCTATACGGAGTAAGGGCTGATTTTCATGATAACTTGTGTTGCTTGCGATTTGGGTGAGTTGCCAGTGTGTTTTATTGCGTGTTTTATTGTAAGGTAAGTGTAACACGTGTTTCAATTGGCTATTCACCCAAATCGCACGCAAAGCAAGGAACGCAAGCTTTCATTAAAATCAGCCCTAATACTTATATTTGATCTGTGCCGTTACCGTACCTCATATGCATTAAGAATTCAGTTCATAACTATCCAAACAATCACTAATTTGTTTTGATTTGGTACTAAGTAACCACATATAACGATTATATTATTATTATTGTGCTGAATGATGGGTAATTCAGTCTATTGGAAAAATATTTTTCCTTCCAAACGAAAGTAGACTTGATTTTCAAAAGATGTTCTGAAACTTCTCCAACTTTGTGTTTTGTATGTGTTCAAAAAGTATTCTGAAAATGTTCTTATAGACGCAGTACTGTAAATATGTTAGAATTAACCTTTAAGAACCACTTAGTCATCTCCAACACTTTCATGACTTCCACATCGCTGTTTAACACATTTGAAACATTTTATGACTACAAAAGTGCTCGAAAAGTGTGAAAAAGAGCTTCATTTTCCTACAGTGTACACTGACATACAAAATAAAAGCAAATATCATCAAACTATAGTGCTTATTATTACATTGTGACAGATCGCAGTCAAGAAAGGATAAGTGATTTGGTTATTCTGAAACTAAGTGGACATTTGAGCTTGAATATTTTTCAAAGATAAAAGTCAAATTACATAAACGATTATTGTCTAGTAACCTTATTTAATACTCAGGGAATAATGAAACATCAGAACATAAGTCAAGAAGAGTATTTAAAATATATTCTTTTGTGTTTATGTTTTGTTTTGTTTACGCCTTACATGCAAGCCAAAGCAATGGAGCTGTCGTGTGGGTTGCATAATCAGAATATATAATTTGCTTTGGGTCAACATTTTGGGACGACAGTCTTCGTCTTTCCCCTGTTAAAATAAGCACGGCATGCAAAAATGTTCTTAGATTGGTTAACGGTGTTGAATTACACACCATATAGACAGACAGATTTTGAATTTAAGTTTCATTTATGGCCTTTAGACAACTATGGCTCTCGCCGAGATAGATTTTGAGTTTCATACACTGTAAAGATTCGAGTAAAGTCAATCGAGAAGCCTTAGCTTATAGCTGGTGGAGTATTGGCTTCGCATTCTGAAGGTCCTGGATTCGATCTCAACGCCCAACTCTGCCTGAGGATTTCCAAAGTTTTCCTCAGTCTCACGAGGTATCTTCTAACCAGGAATACCTGACTTTATTCTCTCATCTTCTCAATCCTATTTCGGCCTGAGCCAAAGATGGCTAAAAGCCACAAATGAATAGTTCTGTGTCAAAATAGACAAACTAAAAGAAAAGTAATCTGTAAAATCAGTTTTAAGTTTAGCCTCAATTATATATTTTAAAAAGTAAGTTTGTAAAATAGATGATGCCTTTTTTTAAAAACTAAAAGAAGCCACTGCATGTCTTTGTCTGCTTTGGAATCATAAAAATACCACTCTTTAACACAATTATATTACCAAACTATTTTTCAAGAATTGACTTGGTTCGTTTTGAGATGAAACCTTCGAAATGAAGTTCAAATTTAGAATTCAGATTTGGTAATGTGAAATTGTGTAGAACTTGCAATTCAAGACAGTGATTTCTGTTGAAGATGTTTTGCATACATGACTTTCGCAGTTCCCTTTCGCGAAGATCCAGCCTCATCTGTACACAAATATTTATTTATTTACATTCCAAGAGCTTCCAGAAAAAGCTTAATTCCGGTAGGATTCTGATAAATTGGAAGAAAGAATACCTCTAATGTGTTTGCAGGTAGGGAGTTAGAGCCAGCCATCGAGACTAGGAAGTGGGACATGCTACACTGACCTACCATTGTATGTTTAACTTGGTTATGTCTTACAAACGAAACTTGTATGCAGACATGGAGCAGTCTTTATAATCTTGAGCCGATGTTCTCACAGGTTGTTCCAAGGTCGCACCCTCTGTGATTGATCGCGTGCGCAGTGAGTTACTCAAGGCAAGTTGGTTAACTTTAGCCTCCTAAAAACACGCAAAGTGCCAGAGAAAAATGTATTTCTATAAATGAATACAATGATTCGAAAAATGTGCTATTTCCGCGAAGCAGCAGACGAGAGGGTGGGTTTCTCTGCATTACATTTGCAAGCTCAAAAATTATGTTTACCAAAACAAGAATCAATATCACTATTTTCCACACGCCGCATTGAAGCAATAATGAACTCAAGTAGAGATGGTTACAACATTGCCTACTAAAACAATTCAGAATTCACATTGCACTTTCTCTACATCGAAATATCGGGGAATGTACGTACATGTTAGAACCATAAGAACATTTGAAGAAGTCACAGAAAAATAGTAACTAGCCTACAATGACCAGGAACTTTCAATTGGTTTCCGTCCAGATGTTACATACTTGGACTGCAACAGTTACGGCTAATTTCTGAGAAAATGGAGTATTCCTCGCAGCTCAGCTGAGCTCGAGACGAGCGTAAGCCATGGAGCTATTACCGCCGATACAAATAAATTTATCAGATCCTAAACTGTACTTAAACCAGTTATTGATTGCTGGTGTCGAAAGTAGAAATTCTCCACTAAAATGGTCCTGGTAAAAGCAACGACCAATTTTTCTGTATATTTTTCAACTGACACAAGGTCTTTACGCAAACAAATTCAACATATAATAGCACTTATGCAAGTGATGTATGAATTTTCCCAGAATGTTGTTAGTAGACGTAGGATTTTAGAATATACCCTATTTTGTCCCTTAAGAAATAAGCTCGAAATAAATGACTAAGGTTACATTTCATTGCAAGAAATAGTCTAAATAATAGGATTTTAGCAAGCCTAAATTAACAATTCCGTCTGTTAAGATCTGTTGTAAATTTCTTATGCCTGAAAATACTTTTTAAAAAGCGTTTCTAATTTTAAACAAATGTTATTTTTTTCGTATTTTTAGAACTTCCTTTAACAGTTTAAAAGACTGATTTACTAATCTTAACGAAAATAATCAAGTGTTGCCAGATAAGAAAAAACAAATTGCAGAGGTAATTCTGATTTTCAGTTAGTGACAAGTGTATGTTTAAAAAAATCACTAGTTATTAAACTGCATTTTACATTTAATGAAAAAGTACTGAGATTTTCTGACTATGGAGAATTTACAAAATTCTTAGTTAAAAATTATTCAGTAGAAACAGTCCAAAACTTTTGCCAAAGGTTTTCTTTTACTATATCAGTCTTGTCACCACTGCTGTTTAACTTTGCGTTAGAATATGTGATATTAAAAATTAAAGAGGACAAAAAGGGACTATCATTGAATGGTTTGCATCAACTGTTCGTATACGCTGAAGATGTAGATTTAATAGGGGATGATATATATATGCACTACAAAGCAACACCGATGCCTTAGTAGAAGCGTGCGATGAGATAGGTCTACAGGTAAACAGAGATAAAACAAAATACATGCCCAGAAGCCGAAACACAGGGAATGAAGGAAATAAAAACATAAGAATTAGGGATGAGGTCATAGAGAAAGTAAACAAACTTAAATACTTGGGAGCATACGTAACAAGCAAAAATGAGGTAACTGAAGAAATAAAATGTCGCTTAGTATTGGGGAACGCATGTTTCTATTCAGTCCAAAAATTTCTAACATCGCGATTAATATCAAGGAAATTGAAATTGAAAATATACAGAACGGTTATTCTGCCGGTAATACTTTATGGTTGCGAAAGTTGGTGTACGACCCTAGCAGATGAACATAAATTACATGTGTTTGAAAATAAGGTTTTGAGAAAGATATACGGTCCGAAACGGGACAAGATGACTGGAGAGTGGAGGAGACTGCATAATGAAAAACTCCATGGACTGTACGATTCACCAGATGTAAAAATAATGAAATCGCGACGACTAAGGTGGGCAAGCCATGTAGCTCGTATGGGGGGAAAACGCTGGTTGGAAGGCCGGATGGAAGGAGACCATTGGGAAGACCAAGACGTCGTTGGGAGGACAATATTAGAAGAGATCTTCGAGAAGTAGGTTTGTGACGAAAACTGGCTTAATATTGCCCAGGATAGAATCCAATGGCGAACGTTTGTTACTGCGGCGATGAATTTGTGAGTTCCATAAGCCATAGAGTTAGTTAGTTAATATCAGTTGTGATTATCAAAGAACTTTTACATCAAGAATGAGATACACTGTATGGGCTTTGGACTCCGATAAACTGTAACATCTACAAATGGAATACTCAAGTGCAAGGGTAATAATGTAAATATGAAAATACCTCGAGGAGGAAACAGTGCACTTTGAATTCACAATATTATATACAGAATATACTTTAGCATTAGGAGATCAAGAATTTTGAAGGTTAATAAAATATAAATTATTTATTTATTTATTTATTTATTTCATCGACACAACAGGCCTTAATGCCTATTTATAGCGTCTACAGTAATTGTTACATTGTTTTATTTAATAACACAAATAATAGAACATCTATACCCTTTTTCTTGTCCAAAAAGTTTCTTTTTCTTTCTCTTTCTCATTCTGTCTCTCTCTCTTTTTACAATATATTCTGTATCAATTTTTTGTACAGCTCTTCCGAATTTCCAAATAGGTCCAAATTTGTACAATTCTTACCTATTGCATTATAAGTAGCACTAGTTCTCCATGTAGGTGACATATTTAATACGTTTGTACGAGCTTTTCTGCAGTAGAATAGGCCACTATTTCCCTCGCGCGTTCTGAGGGATGGGACCTTAATAATTATTTTTTCTATTAATTCGGTAGAGTCTATATTATTGTGCAAAAGTCTGTACAAGAAGAGTAGGTCGTTTAATGTTCGTCTTTGATCAAGTTTCTGAAATTTAAAATTATCGATTAAATTATTGTAAGATTCGTATTTCGGGTAGAAACCAGTCCGTTTGTATGTGAGAAAACGTAAAAATTTGCTTTGTAAGTGTTCGATCTTCTGGCAACTAGCTTTCATAGAGGGATTCCATATAAGTGAGGCATATTCAAGTTTGGACCTAACATAGGAATAGTAAAGAGTTTTCAAAGTGCTATCATTTGCAAATTCTTTGGTTGTCCTAACAAGAAATCCTAGGTTTCTATATGCATCATTGGTCATATTTACCACATGTGGCGAAAAGGTTAGTTTACTATCGAATGTAACACCTAAATCTTTAATTGTATCCAATTTTTTTAAGCTTATTCCATTGATCGAGTAAGTGAAATCGTAAGTTTTTTCCCGTCTGCTATAGGTCATTGCTTTACACTTACCAATATTTATTTCAAGTCTATTCCAATATTTATTATGTCAACTTAAGAAGGTTATGGCTGCTAATGCAAGTTTTAATTATTCCTTTTTAATTACTACCACTATAGAACCGAACAGCACTAGTGGGCACAAATTTTGCAGTTAATAGAATATAAATAATTAAACTAAACAGGTTTCCTCTCCCATAGTGCATAGTTTCCTCCTCTCCCATAGTTTCCTCTCTAAATTGTTACAGCAGTTGTTCTATAATTTTATGCATTTTAAACTGCTCAAAATCCGTATCTAAAAATTATGTTTTGAAAATAATAAATTTATGTTTTTATGTTGTAAATATTGATTTGTAATATTGACCTTTAAAAATACAGACATACTAAAGTTGGGAATACTACCTAAACTATTTTGGGTGAAGACTGAAGGATTGTAAATTATTTTTTTTAAATCAGGTGGAATACTTTTACAATTTCCAAAATATCATATTTCCAGATACAAACATATTGGCTTGCAACCACATAGGCAGGCAGAGTGTAAGAGTTTACTCAACTTTCATTGTTCTCTTGAACACATTAAACCAAACAAATAACTCTTCCTCCACCAACTTCGTAGCTGCTTTCAATAAATCTTGGTGGGAATAGCCCAGACAGCATGTTCCTTAAACCAGTGTATAAAAGGCTGATGTTATCAATATGGCGTCTGCTTTGTACATGCAGAAGGATCCAGCGAAACCAGACAACAGGATCTTGTGGTGATTTTTATCTGCCTAGCGGAACTTTATAGCTCAATGAAATAGCTTTGATCTCACCTTATGTTTACTGCTACTTATGACCAGGAACGTAAGCCCTAATTAGTCAAAATTTACTAAATGGTCCTCCAGGGATGAATGACAAGGTCCTCGTTATAAGTACGCCATTATCAACCTAACCTTCACTATCGGAAACTCATCCAACCAATCACGGATTCTGACCAGTGATACTTAGTTAAGTTCCCCACAATCCGGAGATGAATCTTTGAATACTATAGTGTATGCGAAAAAGAAACTGACTGGTGGGGAATCGAACTCAGGTTTTCAAATTAGAGGTCCAGCACGATAGCGATACTCCACAGACGACTTTATCTAGAACGTGCTTAACAACTGCTATAGTGTTTGTTTCTACGAATAATAACATGAAAATGGATATTTCATATCAACGTCGTGTTCTTAACTGTCCCCCTGAGACTTAATTTGGACTTAGAATATAATTTTCTTTCAAAATCGTAAAATATTTTATTCACTTGATTAGATGCATTTAGGGGAATAATATACACCAACCTCATTTGTAAAACTCCAACTTACCTTAGAAAGTAGGGGGAGTGCAGCTCGTATTTTGGAACCATTATTATACTATCAGAAATTGATTCTTTGTGCATGCAATGTGGCCTGATATAAGTTTACTTAAAGAAATGCAATTCTAAAATAGTATAATTTACCAAAATCAAGAAACTAGTGTTATTCGTTAGCTGAGAACAACGTGGATTTAGATCGAGCAAGAACAAGAAAGCTCCGTTAATTTCTCCTGTCCACCTGGTATGTTCTGTCTGTTAGCTACCTTAAAATATTGGACCACTTAATTTTGATTCTTCCATCTGTAATGAAGGATAGCGCCTAAACGAAAACAAGTACAGAGAAACTGACTTCACATTTAGGTTCAGTGATCTCGATTTATCCAGCCGTTTCTAATTTGGTGTTTAAAATTGACAGACGCTTTTCATTTGGTTAGCCTTCTCCATTTTCAGAATTCATGCAAATGACTAAATTACAGTAAAGCAGATAGAGAGTCACTGACATCGAGTTTGACGTCAGCGAATATGGCCTCGATTAAACTGCTCCTTTCTAAACATTTTGATATGACTATTAAACCCGTCGATATAATTATTAGACTAAACCTTGAAATGGTTAACCCTTATTTAAGGAATGGTAATCGTTGTCAGATTTCTTTGCATTTGACAGGAACCAAACTACTACGTCCATGCAATACGAACATAGATGACGGAGCTTTGTGAGAAAAGAAGAGCAAGTTTCGGGATTCGAACTCGCGTCGCCAGCTTTATGGACGAAAAGGGAAAAAAATAACGCGACTCAGCGCGCACGGCCACAAAGACATCAGATAAACAGGCTTTAAGCTCAACTCTTACTGAAATAAAAGCAAAGTAAAAGTTATATAATACTGATTTTTGTTGCAGTTACAGTGTTTCGTGCATTTATGAGTTAATCTTCTATTGACTACTATTTTATTAGATTCTATACATACGAAAACCATGTTATATAATTTGTTAAAAGTTTCGAAAACTGTATTTAACGTCCCAAGTGGGCATAAGCAAAACTTCATCGTTAATTATTACAGACATAGCAACATCACTGTATTATAATTTATTTTATGAACAATAAAAACAAGAGAAAAGTTCTAATTAATTTTATTCACATATTTTTCGCTACATCACGACTAGATATACAAACATTATTTTCTTCACAAAGATTAGTACTCGAAAACTGCACTAATACACTCATTGTATTAAAACCCGCGCAGTGGTCACTCATGTTGTTGCAAGGTTGCCACATAGTTCAATTTCTGAACTTAAACTTTCTAAGAGCTGCTAAAGAGTGCACTCAGATTATAATTGACCGAGTGTAAAATAACCAAGGGTCTGAAAGACTTCGGCCATGAGGGCTACGCGAGTAGGCAAGTTCTATACCGCTAACATTATTGCAAGTTCATTTAGTTTTTTTTATTTTCTTATTCCACAGAAGTTGAAAATGTGGAGATAATTTTGATGCTAAGCGACTTCGGTCATTAAGTTAGTCCGTTCGGAAATTTACAAAAACCTACACTTTCGTGTAATATAGACATATGATTTTGAATCAAATTCACTCCTGAGGCACTTGCTGAAGTAGGAAACCTTATGGTTGTAGGTTCGAATCGCCTGCAAGTGACGACCTTGATACTTAAATAAAAACTGTCAAAAGTTTTAATTTGTGTTACGTTCAACTTGTCATATTGCACGAAGTGTATTAGAACTTTTAATTGCAGTTTAACTTCTCCATTTCCTAATGACTTTTTTTGTGATGTTAGCTTCGTTCAGGCTGGTTTACGTTAAAATAAAATACGATAAATGATCGTAATTTAATGTAATAATATTTACCCAAGTTCTTAAAACTCACATAATATATTTATTTCATAATTCGACATGACAAAAAGGACATGCATACACATGTGTTTACTTACTAAAGAATACACACAGACAAAATATATCACATATACTCAATGTTACATTTTCCTCGCATTTGAACTTCATAATTCATGGGTACTGCCCTTCGTTGGCAAAATGGAGTAGAGGAAAAGTACCGGAATTTGAAGTATTAAAGCAAACCAACATAGGTTCAAATCCTGTTCAAGTCAAGTTTTTTTACAAAGCGGTCGTGAGAGCCTAATCATTACTTCTCATACAAAACGGAGAATATTTCCAACTGTTGAATGAAGCACCTGAGTCATTATGTAGAGAAAGACGATTTACGAATGTTGGTTGGAAAAGTCCAAATTAAGTCTCATGGGGACAGTTAAGAACACGACATTGATATGAAATATCCATTTTCACGTTATTATTCGTAGAAACAAACACTATAGCAATTGTTAAGCACGTTCTAGATAAAGTCGTCTGTGGAGTATCGCTATCGTGCTGGACTTCTAATTTGAAAACCTGAGTTCGATTCCCCACCAGTCAGTTTCTTTTTCGCATACACTGTAGTATTCAAAGATTCATCTCCGGATTGTGGGGAACTTAACGAAGTATCACTGGTCAGAATCCGAGTAAACAGTGTGTATGCTGTTTAGAATAATGATAATGTAGTTTTCATATTTTTCATTGATCTTTCTCTCTTCCTCTCTTTCTTGATGTATTGTTATCGTGTCTTCGCTGCTTCTTTCTCTTCTTTCACTTCTCCCTCTCTCTATTCATGTTTATTTCTTCTCTTAATTTACACATACTCTCTCTGATTGTGGATATTCCACAGCCAAATCCGGGCCACTTTCGATGACCAGGTGATAGGGACTGACCCAAACATGAGTGACCCGGTAACCCGATTGACCCGGTCTGGAAAATCTATTTAACTGGGAATTTTGACGTCGTATTTTTCGTGTTCTCGGGGTAACATCTCCGATCCTGGTCACCCCTGAAACAAACACTGTTGAAACGCAATGAAATAATTAAAATCTCTCCTTCATCTTCCAGGTTATCAAATCTACATCGAATCACCGCGTCAGAATGCGTTTGAATCTTAATCCTGATGACACAGTCCAAAACCTGACCAGCATCCTCCGACAGTCGGTGACCCGTTTCAGCTCTGCCGTGTTTATTCCATCTGTGCGAATTGTTGTAAACACTAGTTCATTAATGTTGTAATTATTAGAATGTTATATTCACAATAGGTGGAATCTAGAGTGGCATGTTCGGAACAGATACATATTAAGATGTGAGTAGAAAATAGCCCCTCTTTTTTTGCTATTTCAAGAGAAGAATTCTTTTTATATTAGTTTGGCACAAAATTCGTTTCCATGCTCTAATTTACCAACATATTATTACATGTGTTTCTTCTTTTCATGTTTGCAATGTGGAACATCTAAAGTTTACTATGCCCATAAGGAACATGCTAATTTTGCTTTTGAACATTTGTAACTTTTCATTTTCACCCTTCACATCCACGCCTTTTTAATAAAATCGTTCGGCATAGGTAATCTGTTTGGAATATTGACTTGGCGCACATGAATTATTGCCGCCTGTTGAAAAATGGTCCTATTCATACGCAGATTTCAACCTACCTTTACTTCAGGGAATTTCTGGGAACCCTAACTTCCCTTATCGAATCCCTTGGGCACCCGCTGCGCAAGTATGGAATATTCATTTTTGGAAGGAACAAATTTGAAATCTTTGATAATAGCATGTGGCATTAGTTCTACAGTTTTTGGTATTGGAAATTTGAAGCTGTAAATTACATTTTCTCACGCTTTCAGATGCATGTAGCTTCGGAATGCCAGGAATTTCCACCCAGATGACTAAGTCTCCCCCCTTATTATTAAAGTACTATAATCCCTCTAAGTTTGTTGACGCATTAAGTTACCACTCATGGGCGGCAATTAAGGGGCGAGCCCCCCCACTTTTTTCCGACCATTCGACTAGTGAAAATAGGATACAAAAATTGCGCATTGAAAAGCGTAAAAGGAAAATGGGAAATTGCTCCCTGATTCTCGAGTAATTTGACACCCACTGACCATACTAGCAAAAAAAAAACTTATCAAGAGTTCGTGTCATTTTTTGTATGTTATTATGAGATACAAAATTAATCTTTTCACGCTTGTTCAGTTCCAGTAATTTCATAATTCTACAAGTTGAGAACTGACACAAAATAAAGTTCGTAAGTAAGAAAGTTGACATTTGCCACTGGCCATTTGTTTAATGTGAATTGTTATTTATGGCCTTTAGGCATCTTTGGCTTAGTCCGGGATACGATAGGGAAAAGGATGTGACGAGGAGTCGGCCAGGACCTAATTGAAAGGAATAATTCCAAGCATTTTGCCTGTGTGACTGAGGAAAAAATCATTCTTGGTCTGGTGTGTTAAGCGTACTATAAACTGAGCATTCACATTCTGGTTCAATAGAGATTTTGTAAAACAAACTATTGGTTAATAAAAGTGTAGAAAGAAAAGTAGATCAATGGAAAGACCGGGATTCGAAACCGGGTCCTCCAGTTGCACGCCAGCGGTTATCTGCCATTGAACTGTCGCCGCAACAACCGATTTCTTTTACATATTGGATATTCCTTTGAATTGGAATTCCAGAAGTATTTCTCAATTTAAATTTTCACATTGAGGAGAGTGACTTGGCATTGTATATCAGCAAGGTTTGAATGGCTCAGCTGAGGTAAGAGGAATATCAAATATGCAGAGTCGTTGGGACGATAATTTAATGATAGGACATCGGATTTGATTTTCGGTCTTTGCAGTGACTGGCATATCGCTGCATTTTCAACATGTTCCTATATAGAGGTCATTTGTATAAGGAAGTATATTATTTAGTATTGTCTTCAATGAGATTCTACAGTATATTAACATGATCCTGTCTATTTATAAATATGTTTAATATTTTCGTGTACCCCGTTTCTTGTGAAATGTATAATTATGAACAGCTGTTCATGCACAACTATATTAGTTTCCTTTGACAGAATCGTGTTTTCTATATATGAAGTGCTACTGTAGTTACTTTAAGTTAATAATGTTGATTATTTGCCAGTAACACATTATAAAAATCAAAATATAGTTTTTTAAATTAGGGCCCAGAATACTCATGTGCTTAATTATTATCATAATTATATAATTATGTGTTCAAAAACATATTTAAAAAATGTGCTTAAAATATGTGTATATGTGTTTAATATGAACAAAAAGTGATAACCTACATTTAAAAACTAATAATTACACAAAATAAGTACACATATATTGCAATTAGTGTTATACGAAAAACAATGCTATTAATTGTTTATATTCATATATTCTTAGGTGAGAAAAATCGAAAGTAGCTCCTATATCAAATTTAGTAGATTTGGAATATATTACAAATAGCGCTTTATAGTGTCTGCACATACGAGCCGTATGTTACAAGAAAAATTGAAACGAGAATGAACTGTTACTGTTACTTGCAAAGCATATAGTTTTATTTAGTTAAAGATTTCCATATACAAACCAATTTCAGCCATTTTACACCGGACATTACCCATTTAATATCGGCGTCGAACCAGCGTCCTTCCAATTACAAGGCTAGCACTTCTTCCTGACATTACAGTGTAGAGCACTTTGCATTTTCTGATTTTCAAATAAAAAGGAATATCGATTGTCAGGTAAAAAAGTTTCATAACGCGAAAAGCTTCTTTCTGCATGTTATCACCACAAATTTGAACTTCGATAAACAATTAGTCTTAAAAATGCAACGGCGGAGATTTATTTGTACATATTAAAAATTACATAGACGTTTTAAAAAATGTATGCTGAAGTTTAAACGTAGAGAATACAAAAAATTACGGAAAACATGAAATTCAGTCAGTATTACTTTAGAATTAATATATTTACTTAAAATCATTATACACGAAATTAATTTGTTATACATTGCTGAAATATGTAAACGGAGAGAAAATGCACTAAAATGTGTCAAAATAAGTAAAAAACATGTGAGAACAAACAGCCCAAAACTGATCACAATCCCTCATTCGCCAACGTATGAATACATTTCAATAATTAAAAAGGATGTTAATTAAATAATTATCGGGCCCCATTTATTATAAATGGTGTACAATAATATCCTGTTATTTATGCAATTTCACTTTTGAAAACTCCACTAAAAGACCATACATATTTTATGCTAATACAAATATTCAAAGACTAACTCCACATACACACTTCTGACCGGCAATCACCGCCCATGTTACCACCTCAAACTGCTGAAGCACCATATGTGAAAACATATAAATTGTGTATCTTCCACTTCCAAAGGATCCCACCGGTCGACCATCTTGACTGAAGTTTTTTCTCAAGCCATACAAGGCAAATGGGATTATACCTACAAAATAGTCCCTGGCCGTTTACCTTCCAACATCCTCTCCCCCACCCTATTCCGACCTAAGACTCAGATGCATAAAGACCTTAAAATAAATTCCAATTCAACTTTTAACGATTTAAATTCATTTTCACCGTTTGCCATCGATACCTTGCAAGAGTGTAAGTAATGCCCCGTTTTAGAATGTACATGGTACGTGGAACGAAACAACATATAAAAGTAAACGTGTCCTTGTTTATAGCGACAGGTATAAGATTTGACAAATTATGGATATATTGTCGTAGTCAAGTTCAACGAATTATAAAAGCTCGCTTTAGATATATAATGAAGTAAATTATCGATCTAAGTTGGTATTTATGAAGTACGCTATGTTGGTTAAATGGATATGTAATTGAAACGTCTTCCATTGTCTGATGGTATATGTTAAGTTGTTATCTAGCTATCGCTGGGACGTTCTGGGATTAGCGTTTTATGTTTTGTTCATTATTGATAATTAAGTATATTGGAACAAGCATCTTCTTGTATGAACCTTTGTTCCGTGAATGATCGTTTAAGATTCTTTAGGAACAAATTCACTTTAGCAAGTGGCAAGATGTTCCAAGGAAGACAATGTATACAGTGGTTCGTAAGGTCAAGGATTTTTACGTATTCAGGTGAAAAGTCAATCCTTATTGATTATAGTTTTGCTATGGGTATATTTGCATAGTATGATCAGGAAAATGTCAATCTCTTTAAAATGCTATATCATTAAATACGTGCAATGGTTTACCGTGCAATACTGGGCAGAATTTTGAAGTAGTAATGTACTCATGACAGATCACGGAATGCATAGCAACAAACACTAACTAAATATGTGTTAGGTGAAAAAGTATGTGTTAATTTTGAGATGGATAATAAAACCTCAATAAGTGTACGAGGATATGATACTTATAGGTGATATGTTAAACATTTACCGTTAGAACATTCTGCATGCATTTTAAGAAGTGCAACCAATACGTTCTTGTCAGTAATGAGAGATTATAATCCAAGTAGAAGTAGGTTTATTGTCAAAGAAACTACCTTTAATTATTCTGGAAGACACTTTCCGCAATCCTATTCTGGGAAGAACATGGCCAGTGTGTAGATCAAATATGCTAACCGAAGCCAGTAATAATAAGCAAGATTTAGTAGGTATTCTTTAGGATGAAAGAACAGAAATGGTTAATCATATATTAAACAAATGTATTTACAGGACATATTACTAAACCTATTGTGGGGTACTCGGTGAACATACCTGTCAAACCAGCAGCTATACACATTTTCCTCAAGGCCTATGAAATACCATTTCATGTCAGGGAAGCAGTAAAGCAGGAACTTGGCAAGTTACAGAAACAGAGAGTGTTAGTGCCGATTGGATTGATAGCACAGATTGGACCACACCATTAGTTGTCGTACGTAAAAAGAACAACAACGTCAGATTATGTTTGTATTTAAAGCAAACATTAAATAAAGTCACAGAAAAGGTAATACGTCCATTACCAAAGATAGACGACATCTTAAATTTACTCAATGGCACAAGGTCATTTACAATCTTAGATTTGAGACAGACATATCTACAAATTCAGGTACATCCTCGTTCTCAGCAGTTCCTTGGAATTAATAACCCGTGGGATATATTCCGACAGACGCGTTTAGCTTTCGGCCTTAGCTGTGCTGCCCGCGTTTTTGCTCGAAATCACGAGAGGCATTCCAGGTGTCATTTGATATTTAGTTGGCTTCTTGATATTTGCCACAGACGATCAAGAGTGTTATCGTATGATCCAAGCCGTTTTGGAGAGATTCAATAATGCGAATGTTAAGCCCAGACAAGAGAAATGCCTTTCTTTCAATAAAATATCTTATCTGGGACACGAAATCTCAGCGGAAGGAATCCGAATCGCTCTAGACAAGCTACGGCCAATTGTAGAGTGCCCAACGCCAACAAATATCCAACAATTGAAGTCATTCTTGGGTATGGTAGCAGTTTTCCATCGACGTGTTCCATCACTGTCCGCAAAGTTACCCACATTGTATCAACTACTTAAGGAAAGCATCAAATGGGTTTGGACAGAAGCATATTCAAAAGAATTTTCAAATGTTAAAGCTGTTGGACAGGGCCCATTTATTGAACCCTTTTGATCCAAATGCCGATACAATAATAATTACCGATGCTTGTCAAGACGGTGTGGGGGCCATCCTGTGTAATCAGGTGAATGGTCGTCCGTCCAAAATATGGACTGACTCCTTGCCAGTAAAGTTGATATTCCATGGTAAGGAAATACCTAATACGGCAACCCCTCGATTACAACGGTGGGCACTATTTCTAACCTCGTACGATTTTCAGATTATATATACTAAGAAAATAGATTTGGCAGACTTTTTTTTATCAATATTGCCGATGAGTGATGAAATGGGTGACAGCGAGATATCTCAGCAGTGTGAGCAACAGATCGCAGAGCTATATTGCAAGATGAAGTGATGGAGGCGACAGCTAAGGACGACCTACTACAAAGGATAATCCACTGGGTCATTAATGGTTGGCCAGGTAATTGAAATTGGAATATGATACACCCGAATTCAGGATATTCTTTTCAAAAAGGCACCAGCTTACCGTTCATGAAGGATGTTTATGGTATGGGAGTCGGGTAATTTTACCCAGAAATTTGCGAATTCCTTATCTCAAATTAATTCATAAACAGCATATAGGTGTTAAAAAAATCTGAATTACATGAGAGCGATAGTGTGGTGGCCTAATGTTGAACAAAAGGTTACAGACTTCATAAAGAATTGTAAACCCTATTTGTCCATGAAAAATAAATCTCCTAAAACAGATTATAGATCCTGGCCAACTACATCCTGGTCCTTTGAGAGAACCTCGACTATGAAGATTGGAAAGGTCTTTAATTTTGGTCTGTGTAGATAGTTATTCAAATTTATTGGCAATATGGATAGTAAAATCTACACGAACCGAAAAGGCATGTTATTGTTTAAGAAGTTTCTTCAGCATATATGAATACCCTAGTATTATAGTGACTGATAATGAGCCTCCTTTTTGCGGTCAATTATTCGACCGTTTCTGGACCCTTCGAGGCATCAAGCTCATGCATGCCCCTCCATATCACTCCTTAAGTAATGGACTAGCCGAAAAAGGAGTGCAAATCATTAAGAGGATACTCAACAAAAAGTTAGTGGAACATAGGAAATTAGACATACGAATGGTTAAATGCTGGCTGGCTGGCAGACATTATACGCGTATATGCACTGTGTTGTATGCCGACTCAGGGATCCGATAAATCACTGAATGATTATCTATTTAAGTATCAACCACGTACGGACTTTCCTCTGGGTAAAATGGGAGGATATAGGGAAAACAAGGTTGACAAACAAATGAACATGGATCAAGATCGAACTGTTTGGGGGCTCATCCACAAGAATAGGGTGCCAAAGTTCGTGCCTGGAACACTCATTCGACGAATAGGAGTCAATACGTATTTGTTTCAGGTGAAAGGAGAAAAAATATATCATAAGTATCAGATGCAATTGGGCAATGGTTTACAGCACAAATTGTGCATAGTCGCAAGTAAATGGACACCAAACAAATATAACAGTGGTAAGAGGATCAGAGAGACACACACACAGAGAGAGAGAGAGAGAGAGAGAGAGAGAGAGACGAGTCCCGAACTGGTTGCAGGATTAGATGCGAAGGCATCTCAAGGGTGTAAGAATGCCGCATTTGAGAATGTACATGGTACGTGGAATGAAACAAAATATAAAAGTAAATGTGTCCTTGTTTATAGCGACAGGTATAAGATTTGACAAATTATGGATATATTGTCGTAGTCAAGTTCAACGAATTATAAAAGCTCGCTTTAGATATATAATGAAGTAAATTATCGATCTAAGTTGGTATTTATGAAGTAAGCTATGTTGGTTAAATGAATATGTAATTGAAACGTGTTCCATTATCTGATGATATATGTTAAGTTGTTATCTAGCTACCGCTGAGACGTCCTGGGAATTGGTGTATTGTGTTTTGTTCTTTATTGATAATTATGTATATTGGAACAAGCATCTTCTTGTATGAACCTTTGTTCCGTGAATGATAGTTTAAGATTCTTTAGAAACATATTTACTTTAGCAAACATCAGGCCAGGATAGAACCGAGAAAAGATGCAAGAAAGTGTCGGTCAAGGTCTAAAATGAAGGTATGATCTCGGCATTTGACTGGTGAGACTAAGGAACCCCCCTGGTGAGACTTCAGTCAGAATATTTGGTCGGTAGTATCGAACCCTAGACATTCCGAGTGCGAAGTCAACGCTCAACCAACTAAACCACGATCGCTCAGTATTTCTAGTGATCTCTAGAATATTGAATACATATCATAATATTAGGATATAATAATTTGTAATAAATAAACAAACAAAAAATATGAAGTTTTAAAGTTATCACTTTAAATAAACAGTTTTTAAAAATATGAAGAGATATAACTGCAATATCTTCAACTCATTGAGAACTTACGGTAGACAAAATCTTTCAGAGTTGTTTCTCATTTTTTCTTTTGTGAAGGATAAGGAATTGAATTTATTTATGGCTTTTAGGCATCTAAGGCTCAGGCCGGGATAGGGGAGGGGAAAGGATTGAATAGGTGCCGGACAGAGCCTATGTTTAATGTGCCATACCGGGTGTGGCTGGGGAAAAACCTCGGTCAGGATGATCGGCCGCTGGGATCTAACCCACTACCTCCGGAATGTTACGGCAAAGATCTACGAATGAACTACGGCCGCTCGGTGTGAAGGAAAAAGAAAATTAGCATTCGAACGAAGTAATAACAATAAAACATAAAATGAAACGGGACTAAAAATGTGACTGATTTCCGACATATGGAGAACTCAATGGGTTGCAAATCAAAATGTAAATCTTTTGATTTTTAATTTACATTTTTGAATGGCTTTATAGGCAACTATGGGTTAAGCCCGTCACATATCAGAAGGATGTCATCATTCGACAAGAACTTTTCCGAGTACAGGGGAGTAAGTTAATGGTCAGAATCTTTGTCTAGATTTTGTATGAAGAGTTTCCTGGTGTAACTAAACTCTTGAAAACCCTTTGTCATAGCTACGTGCCTCTCCGGTGCCGAATCAAGGTCCAAGAAAAGATAAGATGTCACAGATACATATGTCTACTAAAAATAGTCTGTGAAGCTTCTATGATCCATACAGGGTAATTAACCCCTAAGAAGATAACAGAAGATATACTTCCTCAAACGTCCAATTAGCAATTATAGCTTTTCTTCAATGTGTCGAGATATGCCCTTCAGATAATAAAATGATTAAGCAGAGGCAAATGAGTGCAGAGTGTATTCAATCTTTAAAGATGTTTTAAAAGTACACATTAACTTTACATTTTATCTTTTACCTACATTCAAACCATGTTCCATGCCGATGAATGTATTTGCTTTTTTTTCTTTCGAGTTTTCCGGGAGGTTATCACTTTAAATATTTGAAGAAAAAGGCAACGCTACAAGTAAAAGGTTTCCAAGTTTTATGCTGACAAATAAACCACACATTTGACTTTAATCAATATTTTGTGATTGAGACAAACAGTTCCAAAATTCCTTGAATATCAATGTTCCCAACCTAACATTAGATTACTTTTCTTTTTATAAAACTATCACTGAGAAATTTCTGGTTCGACTATTATCTGAAGTGCCTAAGAAAAGTACCTGAGATTTAGGTACTAGATAAGACAGGAAAAAAGTACCTAGTTACAGGTACTAGGTTCTACAACTGAAGTGTACCTAGGTACATGCTTGAGGTATGTGATTTGTACCTGGGTACTACCCAACCCTGCATATACTAATAATGGAAACCTTCGAATCGATTCTATGGCATTACATATACGGGAAAGGCAGCAAATGGCGAACGTGCAGGCAATGGCGAACACCCCATTTAAAAGTTTCCGCGCTACATCAGAAGATCAGTACCATGCTAAGTACCATTCAGTGTTGATTCCTACAAATGGATTCACCATTATGAGCCAAGTTGTGAAAGCGAGCGGATTGTGACGCACAATATCGCTACAAAATTGTATCATAAATCTTAAAAATTAATAAGACATATTCTATATTTTAGAATCTTATGAACTGGGTAGATGAAAAGAGTAAACCTTCATAGAAAAATATCTAATATTGCAGTGCTTTTGGACAAGTTTTTTGACTTGATTGTATAATGGGGTCCCAGGTGGGCAATGGAAAACATGTCTTTCTGTAGTGTGTGCGGTGAATTTGCGCACAGCTGAATGTTGTTATATAAGTGAGGAGGTGACAATTGTCCGAGCTGGAAACATGCTGAATGTAGTGGGTGGAAAAAGAAATGTCCATACTTATGTGAGTCCTAGGCTCATCACTGAAAATGAGGAAAGAACTTAAGCCTTAATTCTGTGATATTTTAGTGTGCTCAAGTATCAAATAAACTTATCTTTACAATACCCATTTGAAAATATTTATAAAATGTAATTTAATGCATATTGGATAGTGGCTCAATCCTGTTCGTCATTGTCCGACCTGGTAAGGCAGTAAAGACTTTTTAAAACTAAATTTTTGGAGGTTAATTTTGAAACATTTTCCAAATGTTAATAATCACAGTGTATAGCAGAGTCTAGAGTTTATTTCAGCTATCTTGTTCTTTTAAAATTGGTCAAATATTTTTTGTGTAATATTGTTAGAAGCTAAAGTGTTCGCCATTCACTGTCCTTCTCCTGTATTCTCTGTGAATATATGATTATTGTTATTTCTATTTAATGTGTAGGGTGGTTACTCCTCACGATAATACGTTGTATCTAATTAATCTAATCTCATCACAGTACTTCTTTATAGTTAAAGGTAATACTTGGATATTTTATTGACAAAATATATAAATAATGTAAACGTTGCGTAAATTATACGTTGATAAAATCTTGTGCTTATTATGGCCGAAAGAAAGATACGATTTGTCTTTGTATATCAATTTTTATCTACTAGGTTCTACGCACTTGGGATCTAAACCACGCTCATACTTGAATTGGAGCCTAAGTCTCAGTTTAAAGAACATTACATGTTACCACTAATCACTAAACAGAGTTTCTTCACCACTTTATCTCGCTTCAGCGAGAACTGGATCACATGACTTTGCTACAAGCCGCTGTACAGTAGAAGATACTCGTACAACTAAAAGTCTATGCTATCACAATTCAAATCTAAATTGCACTCGCCCCGTCCAGCCTGCAAATGTAATGCGATCCCAGTTTTGTCAGGCATAAAACCTGTCATGCTTGAATGCTACTGAACATCCTGCATTACCAACTCAGAATAAAAAGAAGTTAAGCATTGGCATACAAATAGGTTTCTCGTTTTTGTAAAATGTTTGATTAATCAGGACCGAGGAGAGGAGAAAGAGGCGGAGTAGGTATAGTCCTTGGAAAGCGTCTAAAAGAGGAGCTAATGAAAGTAGACTACACAACAGAGCATGACGATGATATGAGACAGGAAGGAAGGAAGAAGGAAGTACCTGGTTATAGTACAGATATACGTATCCACAATTAACCAATTGGAAGATGAAGTCGAAATAATCTACGAATATCTTGAGAAATAGACTGAGAAAGAAAAGAAAGGCGCATGTATTGTGCTGATTTTAATGCAGTAGTATTTGTAGGACAAGGTAGAAAAACAGTAGGAAATTATGGTCTTGGAAAGACAAACCCAAGAGGTCAGAGACTAGTTGAATTTTGTAACAAACAATCACTGATTGTGAGAAGCCCATGGTTTAAACTACATAATAGAGGAAAATATACCTGGACACGCCCACACAACGAATAGTTTCAGGCCGACTACAGCTAACTCAGGACAAGTTTAGAAATTGGTTGAAGAGTGCAAATACTTTCGTTGGAGCCGGCATCCACTCTGACCATAATTTGGTCTTAGCAGAGGTAGACAAAGTTGAAAATTTATGGAAGAAATATAGGAATGTGAAAGTTAGTACTGAAGAAGTTTAAAAATGAGGGAAAGAATGGTAAAAGAACAAATTTGTGAAAAAAAATCGAAGAATCTTACTCAAATTCGGTAGAAACAGATGGAAGTACTAACGGACTGTCAGATTTTTAAAAGCATTGTATGCTCGATGCAGTAGATGAGGTAAAAAGATACCATGAAGAGAAACGAAGTAAAAAAGGTTTAGTTACGGAAGAAATGTAAGAGCATAAAAGAGAGAATCGAATGGATGCGTATAGGTACGAAATAAGGTGAAAAGGTGTGCAGGAAACTAAATAATGAACTTTGAAGAGAAACAGACAAGCAGTTGGGAAATGTTGCAATCTGCTGCATAAACGGGTTTTCTGTAGGAATATGCAAAAGTTTGTACAAAAAAAGCAGTTTTCCGACTCCGGCAAAACTTTTTACAACCGTACCTTATTGATGTCGTTGTTTCTGTTATTAAAATTTCTCAATATACAGGGCTCAGCGCAAGAACGATGTACCTATGTGTTTTAGTTTAGTAGTTACGTACTATGCAAAAGCGGGTCAACTTTTGAGACAGTCGGTATAATTATTTACCGGTATAGCTATATTGTTTGTATGTGAGAGGAAGAAGAATAAAAACAGAAAGAAGGAGTAATTACTCAGACTATTTATAGTACTAAACCATTGAATTTATTTCCCAAATTCTGTTAATAAATTATGTCAAGAAACTTTCTAGTGCTCTATTTTCTTTTGCCAGTCTTCCAATATGGAACGTCATATGGTGTTAATTAATCTTCTCACTTTAAAAATTCTCTTTGGTACATCAATTACTAAGGTGACAGACCGTCACCTATAAGCGTCCGTATCGATTTGAAAGAAACTAGGTCTCAGCACTTCTTCCTGCAGCTGAAATCAATGTTGTATGAAAAGAACCTTATAAGATAAGGTTGTAAGAAACCCATCGCTACAATAACTACGCAAACGACATACGGAAATTGATCATAATTTGCAGTTTGTTTGTTCCTAGATAGCACCCAAACTTGTAGCAAATTTGTACGAGGTTTGGCATTGCAAATTTGCACGAAGTTTGGCATTGCAAATCTGCCAACTTGCAGCAGACTTGCTAATTGACAGGGGACAAAGTTGCTACAAATCTTTTACTCTTAACTTGCTGCAAACTTGTCTTGTTAAACATCAAGCATGTGGCGGAAAAAATCAACTGTCTGGATTCGGACTTGAACCTAGAATCTTCAGTTTCTTTTGTTATTCGTCACTCTAACCACTGCCCCATCGCGCCACTTTTGACTGTCTTCTATTTTACTAGTCCTTTTATGTTACGAAGACAGTTTCTAAAGTAAATGCACGGATAGAGGTTGAAATTCGAAACTGGGAAAACTTATTGATCCTGCTTTGGAGCTTTATTGAAGCCTGCTTCATTGATTTTTCACAAGTGAACCTTCTCAGGAAAATCGTAATGATGTGTATACTTTACTGCTCTGGTCGATACCATGTTGCGTTTTTGCCCTTTGTATGAAAGAAAAAAATAATTACTTAACCTGAATGGTTTAACTTATTTTAAAATGCGTACAATTTTAAAAATTGTGTAAAATATTGAAAGATGCAAAAAGGAGAGCAAATATTTATAGGTACAAATAAAAGAGGTTGTTAAAATTTTTTTTGTTGAATCCTGGCGTTCCAGTTAGTAATCCAACAGAATAAAAATAATAATAAAGAAAACGTTTTAAAAGCATACTTTTCTTAAACAATTCGTACTAAAAATAAAGAAAAAAATGTTTAAGCATGACTAAAAAGGAAAACATGAGGCGCGCTCTCATGTACAGTAATTTTATAAATTCTTCAATTGGCGCGTCCCATGCTTTTCTTTTTAGTCATGCATAAACAACATTATTTTTTAAATTTTAGTACGAATTGTTTAAGAAAAGTATGTTTTAAAAAGAATTTTTAATTATTTTCTTAGTTATTTCGGTACGTATTCGGATATTTTTCTTACCCTATTTATTGCAAGCTGATGTTTATCACCCAAATTCTAGTGTTCTGCAACCAGTCAAACACAACATTTATGAGAACTAGTATTTATTTTAAGATAACACTAAAAAATAAAATATGCTTTTAAATTATATTGTATATAGAAATATATGAAAGTAACAATGGAATATTTTATTGTCACCGGACTTACGTCGCTGTGCAAAATTTCATCATTGTATCATGTCGGAAAATGAGTTAAATTAACGTTGCACGATTTGAGCACACGATGAACCATTGTGAATTAAAGATAAAGTGATGGTAATAACTGTTAGTTTCTCACTGTAAGCAAAAATGAAGACTAGTCCAAACTTGGTATAAACTAGCGTGTTCTGGGAAATTGTCAGCCAGTTTGTTTGAGAAATGGCATCGATCTGAACAGTAAAGTACATTTCGCTATAATTCTACAGAGGTGACTCGCTTGTGAAAAACCAACGAATCAGCTTACTTCATAGCTCTAACACTGAACCAATAAGCTTTTCCAGTTTCGAATTTATGCCTATATGTATGCCTTTAGTTCAGGAACTGTCTTCGTAACATAAAAGAACTAGTAAAATGTACTTCATAGAAGAAGAACCGTGGAGTAGTCATCAGAGTGACGGACAACAAACAAATCTGAAAATTCGGGCTTCGAACCCCAGTGCAGACAATAGAAATCTCTTTCCGCCACCGACTCGATGTTGTTCAACCAACGTTCTTCAAAAGAAGGTTTTCAGCAAGTGTGACCTGAAAGGTTTGTATTAATTTTGGCGTGCAAAGTTTGTAGCAAATTTGTCACTTGGAAACTAGCAAGTTTTGCTGCAAGATTGTAGCAAGTTTCCAGACTTGCAATGCCAAACTTGCTGCATGTTTACTGTGCTACCTGGGTAATTTTGTGTTTTACATGTAATTATAGATAGCAATCAGCGTTCTCAACTATGCTTGAAATAAGCTACTAACTCATGTTACTTGCTCCTTAACTTTTCAATCAACACATGAAACGTTTAGGCATATTATTTTCAGAGGTTTCCATTTTCGTTACACACTAGTCATTTTCCTATTGTTTCCGTTTCTTCGGCTTCAGCCTTCTCGCAGTATTGAATTATTGTTTTAATATTTTTATACTTGTATTTATGAAATGACAGCCTATTTTAGCGGTCACCTAGCCGTATTCTGACCGGGCTCTTTGCTGCTTCATCTGCAGTTTGCTTGTTTGGGTTAAATTATTTCTCCACTTTACTCTTGTCTGTTTGGTTAGTTTCACAATTTTTTTTTTTTTTAATTTCCCAGGTTTTCGCTCTATTCCGGTTCCCCTAAAATCTCAGATATCTTGTTCATCATCTGCTATCTGGCAGTTTGCTTTGCAAGTCTCCTTTGTAACTTCCGGATCCTGTGATCTTTCATATGTTGTTCTGCCAGTGTGCGAATTAAACCTTTTCGCCAGGGGAGGGGGATAAAACATACAACAGGCAACGGACCAGACGGGTTGGAGAGGAGAGCCGAAGCTCTCAACTGTGATCACCACTGTCTTTTAGTCACAGCAGCTCCTCAATTGCATTACCATCCTGGGTGAGCACCGTTTCAGACCATATCGCTTTGGAAAAGATCTCATGGCAGAACCGGGAATCGAACCCGGGACCCTACGATCATCAGGAAGCGACGGTAACCACTAGACCAGCGGGGAGAGAGTCCCATTTTCCAATAGGAGGTTACTAAATCAAATCAATCATATTAAATCTTTCACATTAAGCTACTTCATAAACATCACAAAAGAAATGGCTTCCAAACAGGGTTCTTAGCTGCTAGTAAAAGTTCATATACACTTGTCACTTGCATAAAAATAGTTTCAACTTCTACCAAATAAAAATGTTCCAATTTTTTATCTAATCTTGATCAAAATATCTTCTAGCGAGAGAAATTTATCCCTGGCAGGGACGAAAAATAAATTCGTCAGGGTGGGAAACTTATTTGCCGGGGGGGGGGGGATCCCGGGCATCCCCCTGTTAATTCACACACTGGTTTTTGCTCATTAAAACGGCCGATCTCATCTTTGTTGTTAATTACGCCGTTTTTCAATTTTATCTTTTGTTTTGCTTCCGCTCTATATAGTTACATTGTAAAAATCAGTCCCATGGATACCTTTCGCAATGTTTATTGTGTCGTTCAATTGTACTAACATTGCCAATATCAGTTACGTGTGGCCGAAGAAATTTTTCAAAGCTGAAATATTTCAAAACCTATTTAAGATCAAGATAAGTCGCCGTGGCTCAGACGGTCTGACTACGAATCGGGTGGCTCGGGTTCAAATCCCGGCCAGGACACTGGAGACTTTTCTCGTAGTTTTCCCTTGCCTGGCGCTCTGAGGTGCACTCACCCTCCTATCAAATTGAGTACCGGAGTGTCCTTCGTACTCCTGGGTACCTCGGGAAGGTAAAGGCGGTCCAGCGTGGGACTGACCATCCCACCTTACTTAGAACCGTAGGTCAAGAAAATGTGGAGCGCTACCTCCACATCCTCCATGCACCGTTCGCGGTGTGTGCGTAACGCACAGGGGATAGCTTTTTTTTTACCTTATTTAAGATCAAGCATATCTGAAGGACGTTTATCTGATCTGGCCACTATAACAATTGAAAACGATTTATTGAATTCGTTAGATAAAAATAGTATGTTAACATAATTCGTAAAATTGAAAGTTAGAAGAGTTAGTTTTTGAAAGCTGAAATAAACAGTTCTACATTTTTCTTCAATTGAATTTATAAAGTTCATGGACTTGTCTAATAAGTTAAAAGGACAATGTTAACTTTGTGTGTTTACATGCTTTTGAAGGCTCTTAGCTCTCTTTTCTGTATTGCATTTTGTACATTTTTAGTAATCAAATACGCTTTCATAATTTGAATCACTATTTTTTCATGTTCTAGAAACGTTTTCAGTTCAGCTTATTTATTCGTTCTGTACGTGTATCAGCTTTCTCAGAATTTTTTAAAAAATGCCAATAAATCAATAAAGAAATGTTTGTTTATATTGTACTGGTATTTTGTAATATTGCTGATATTGTTCATTCTAATATTAAAGAAAGACTATTCACGAAATCTATCAATAAGGGGAAGAAGGGGGCGCCAAAATAAATGTTCGTTTGTATTAGGGATGGCCAAACGGATCCAGATTCGGGTTTCAGATATCCGGAACCAGATCCGAGTGTCGGATATCCGGATCTCGGGAGTCGGATATCCGGAACATCTGAGATCCGGGTATCCGAATCCCTTTGGATCCGGATCTAGTCATCGCTTTTAAGTTGCACCTAAAAATCCGCTCCCTCATATAACAATCATTCTCCTTTCGGTTCTCCCCAGTTCCTCAACAGCGTTCGAAGCTACAAGGTAATCTCCTTAAGAGTACTCCTCGCTCCAACTCCCCCATTTTAAACATTTTTTCAAAAAATATTTCAAAAACAAAGAGTACTATCAAAAACGTACATTCATAGCGCACTAGAACTTACAAATTACTATGAAATACAATGGACAACGATCTCGAGATCTTGTCCATTGATGAGTGATAAGTTTTCAAAGATTATGACGTCATTATTTAATTGAAGTCTCAGCACTCATCAGTCGACAAGATTTCGAGATCGTGTTCCATTGTATTTCATGGTAATTTGTAAGTTCTAGTGCGCTATGAATTTACATTTTTGATAGTACTCTTAGTTCTTCAAATATTTTGAAAAATGTTAAAAAAAAATGAGGGAGTTGGAGCGAGGAGCCCTCTTAAATACCACCTCGTGTGTCGAGAATGTGACTTCCACTTTATTTTTTTAGATTTTCCTTTATTTGCCCTATTTTCTTATCTTTATGATCACTTATTTAAGAATAAATCTTTTACAATAAACGGCATAGTATTCTGCTGTTAGTGGCTGGTCCTTCAAGGTACTTTAAGCCTTCACTATTCATCCTTATTTTTTTAAATTTCCTTTTGTTTTAGGTAAGATTTATCTTCCTTAATACTGTCAAAAGTGCGTCTTTTCCCTTCAACTATATTTTCAATTGCATCTTGTAGTATACAATGTCTGTGTAACTTTGCTTTTTTTTTCTCTTCGTTCTTGTATTGTAATGGTAAGCTGTATGTTGGGATTCCTTAACCCTTTTAATATTTCTTAATCTTTGAATATAAATATCGTTGATGTTGCGGCTGTGCGTCCACAATCTGCTGATCGTCGCTGCGTTGCTCAAATATACTCTTTCGTATAATATCTCAGGGTTTGTAGGTCCATGGCGCTTGAACTTGTATGCTTAGAGATGTCTCCAAGATACTCTCTTCATTTACCACAAGTGAAGTGGGACGAAACTTGGCACTTAATGGAAGTTAGATCTAGAGTATTGCACTCTAGCTAACTTCAAGCGAAGTCGAATAAAACTCAGTCGATATGACGAATTAAAGTTTATTGTAATTGATAGTGATATCAATTACTTGTCTCTTCAAAAACCCTCCATGGTCTATTTCGTCATACTAACATAATGACCAACTTGAACATGTACATTGACTAGAATGTCGACATTGAGATAAAAGTTTTACAGAAATAGATTCCGTCCCGCAGATTGCCTAAAAGAACATTCAACATTATATCACGTTGGGAAACAAACAACATCTTGGATTCAAGTACTTTCATTCGTGACATGTCTGTTCCCGAATTTAAAAAAAAAAAAAAAAAAAAAAAAAAAAAAAAAATTATAAACTCATCCTGCAGATTACAAAACAAAACCAAAACGCCAAGAGAGAAAAAATTTTCACTAAACATCAAAACTCGATATATATTGCATATAAGAAATTAATAAGTATATAATTTTAGATTGTTCAGAAATCATTATTTGAGCACAATAGCTAGTATACTTAATAGTTATATCTTTACTTCAAATCATAGCCCCGGCGTCGGGAAGTGGCGCCCCCATCGCCCAGTCAGTTTTTCTGGCTGCAATCAGCCCTGGCAGCTCCTAACATCGTTGCTGCCTATGGGAAGTCCAATAGCAGGGCCAAAGTGCTTTTCTATTGAGAATTTTTACTTCCCACTAGCGTAGGGGATTGGCGACCTCATCGCAGGCCTACGGGCCGCAACGTGATGCATCATCACATAGCCCGAGCAGCAGACCATCGCTGCTCATATACGGCGTAGGGAATTGGCGATCCCATCGTCCAGCCGGCTTTTGCTGGCTGCAATCAGCCCTCGCAGCTGAACAACTATGCTGCTTGAAAGGAGGACCAGCACAGAGGAGTTTCACTTTCACCTCATTTCTCATCCACTGCTGACTCATTATTTCGTTTCCTCTTGTGCTGCGAGTTGCGCATCCACGCAATGACCAAGGATGTGACAGGCTGTATTTTCATTGACGCTGGCCCCTGGGGCCCGAGGAAAGGGAGCGGAACCATTGGATAGCGCCTAGTTCTTGGCAGCAGATTCTTGGATGGTCTAGCTCGTTGAGACTGGGAAGTGCGCCATTGGGGAGCTCTTCGGACCTTTGGTCTCGCCAACACTCGGGGGAGTGGGTGTCCCAAGTATCCATCAGTCGGGAGTACAAGTGATTTCGACGCCAAGTCATTGGACTTCGCCTCGATTTCCAGCTTGCTGACAAGGGTGATGAGGGTAGTAGCCGGCAGCCTCGTTGGCTCCTCAGAACGAAGACGGAGAAGTGTGGGCATTTACGGCTAAAATTCATCATGGCTCCACCACATCCTAATAAGTCGCCTTCGGAGAAAGAGAGAAAGAGACAGAAGCGACAGAACGAAGATAAAGTCACTGATGCAAGCAAGAAGGCGCATACAGCGAATGAATCAAACAGTGACAAAGAAGAGAAAATCATAGTAGAGGAACAGACAAGAATCGTACCGACTATCACACGATATCTTGTAATTAAGGTCAAGGACGAAACTAAGAATCCAGGTGGTTTGAAGGGGTTATCCCCTTTCATTATACAGAAACAACTTCATCAAGTTGCAGGTGAGCTAAAGAATGTTAAAAAGCTTCGCAACGGCACCTTGCTCGTGGAGACTGATAATAATAAACAGTCAAATAATCTCCTAAAGATGAAGACCTTAGGACCATTCGAAGTTCAAGTTGAACCACACCGTCAACTGAACTTTACTCAGGGCGTAATTTCTTGTTGGGATTTGCAAGATGTCCCTGAAGAGGAGATTAAGAAAGAACTTGCCAGCCAAGGTGTCGTTAATGTTAGACGAATTAAAACTCGAAAGAGTGGCGAACTCCAACCCACGAGCTCGCTAATTGTGACGTTTGCCATGCCACAGCTTCCCAGGGACGTGAAGGCAGCTTTCTATTGCTTACCTGTCCGTCCTTATATACCGAGTCCGCTCCGCTGTTTTAAATGCCAGCACTATGGACACACCAGCGCGTCGTGTAAGGCGACCTCTGCTGTATGTGCAATATGCGGTACCAGTAGCCATGGTGCGGATCCTTGCACGTCACTGAAACCTCAGTGTGTTAATTGCAAGGGTGATCACACGGCCTGGTCGCGTGACTGTACGGTATTTAAAGAGGAAAAACGAATTCGAGAGCTGATGGTTATTGAGAAAATATCTGCAGGTGATGCAAAACGTCGAGTACGAGAGTCTCAACGCACC
>JAGDQP010012872.1:0-49213 GCA_022664845.1 Lepisma saccharinum
ATATATATATATATATATATATATATATATTAATAAGCTCGAAAATAATTTGGCGAAACTGATATTATTCCCAACATGTTGCTTTTTATTTCTTTGATGACTTCAGCACACCAAACAGAAGAATTCCTTAATAGACCTCCTCGAGCTCGACCCCACTTTTTAGAAAACATTTTTCAAAATATTTCAAAATTTAAGAGCGTTATCAAAATTACTACAACATAGCGCACTAGTATTTTTAAATTACTTTGAAATACAATGGACAGCGATCTCGAGATCTTGTCGATTAATGGGTACTGAGACTTCAATTAAATAATGACGATAATCTTTGAAAACGTATCACTCATCAATGGGCAAGAAGATCTGGAGATCGCTGTCCATTGTATTTCATAGTAATTTGTAAGTTCTAGAGCGCTATGTTCTTACATTTTTGATAGTGCTCTTAGTTTTTGAAATATTAATGAACCGCTCGGGGGAACAAAATGGTCAGCGCCATAAGAAAATGTCAACGGTATATTGAAAATAAAACACAAAGTGTCTAAATCTTGAAACTTTGAGCGAAAACTTTTGGCCTTTTTTCCACAATGACCTTTGTTTGGCATGGGGACAAATAATTAACAATTTTTTAAAAAATGTTCAGATTTCTAACAAAGCCATTCTTAGGACCTTTAAGACAATAAATAAACAAATAAATAAAAGAAAAGAAAAGAAAAAGAGAAGAAGAGTTAAGAAAATATACGATCCCTAGTATTTTTACGCAGTTCGTTGCATCAGAGGAATAAATATTTGTTAGGGGTGTCAACTATTGGTCTCAGCAGTGGCAGTAACAGGTACACGCATAGAGTTATAAAACTCCGCTAGAGGAAGAACTGGCGCCACCGTCTACGTGGGTTTTAATTCCCAGCGTGGCGCAAGTTGAACATTCAACTGTTTCTCTGTTTGTTTGGCAAGAACGAAACAGCGAGCCGTGCGCTGCCTGGTATTACATCATTTGTATGTGTCATGCACGATCTTTTTATGAAGAAAAACAATTGAGAATTCGTATTAGAGTTCACCTTAGATAAGTTCAACACGTAAGATACAAACAATTCCTTATTAAATTGATCAATATAAGGTATAATTTAATATAAAAATCACTTGTATAAAACGTTCTTCATAAATATTATTTTTGTTCTCAAAAACGATTTTTCTGTTAAATTTTGAATTTTACTTATGGCCTTTAGGCATCTAAGGCTCAGGCCGGGATAGGGGAAGGGAAAGGATTCGGGAAGCTGTCGGTCAGGGCCTATGTTGAAGATACCATTCCCGTTTTTATTTGTTAAATAAAACAATATAATGTTGATACTTAAAGCTACATAACATATTAAAAAAAACATTGCAGATACATTAAAAAATGTACAGCATTTCGGATACAACACAAGTGACTTGGATATTACACACTCAAAATGCTGTAATTTATACAACCAACGGTTTACCTGCATAAATTTACAAAGAAAATTATAAAATTGAAAATAGGCTATGGGTACCGGTCGTCGGACATACACTAGTAGTCGGCAATTTGCACATAAATATCATTGAAACAAGACGTATGTCATTAAAATGTACATAAAAGTTATATCTAGCTTTCGGACATCTGTAATTGATATTTAAGTTCTACTATCTATCGAAAGTGACATTATATAGATCACACACACACACACACAAACTGGCTTCGCTGGTTAGCTTAGAAGATGTCGGAAAAGTTATTTGAGAATGAAGAAGACTGTCTTTAAATTTAGGGTAAAAGTCTTTGTCTTAAAACTATTAAAAACTACATTGTTTTTTCTAGCTTTTTAAATGTTCTGTTTTGACTTTATATCATAAACAATACGAATAGTCATATCTATTAAGTATATTATTGTGTCTGACTTCAGGTACATAGAATACACGAGTTTTCCTCTTACCGACTAGGGTGACCGATAAGAAGCATTTCTTATCTATTTTTGTTGCGATGTTAAATTTGTTTCTATTGTTCTTAATAGTGTAATCAGGGTGTTCCTGGTTCGATTCCCTGCGGGGACACAAGTGGTTCGGAATCCACATTAAACCGTAGTTCCCGTCCTTAGGATGTCATCTTCGTGCGATGAAAGGCAATGGCAAATCACCATCGGTTCACCTAGCTCTGGAATCTTCAGGTCAAGACCTTCCTTCGGGCAGAACACACATAATCATCATTGTTCTTAATAATTTAACAAGTCCTTTCAACAGCACATTACTTACCGAGCCGCCGTAGCTCAGTGGTAGAGCGTCATGGGTTCGATTCCAGCGACCGACCATCCTGACTGAGGTTTTTCCAGATTTTTTGCTCAGGTACACCAGGCAAATGCAGGGATGGCACCTTCAATATAAGCCATCTTCCCGAATCCCTTCCCCTCCCCTATCTCGGCCTGAACCTTAGGTGCTTAAAGCCATCAATAAAATTCAACAGCACATTATGGGCTTAGAACTATTTAAATTTTAAATAGACAGATATATTTTTCTACATGAATATAACCACTTTATTTCCAATAGACCTAAATGAAAACGAACCATTATTTCTGAATGTAAGAATACTTATTGTTATGTATATTTCTCTGTGGCACTGAGGGACAGTTTTATAACTATGGATCTAACATGATAACATACCTTGGCATCAAATAATTCTAATCAAAGATGTGTGTTTTCTTTTATATTTCTAGCAGACATAAACCACACGAAAGAGCGTCTTACATAATGAAATATTTTTCACGGAATAATATTAAATGATTATTTATTTGTGAAACGATACATTACTTCCTTTCTTATATTTCTTAGTACAACTGTAAGCTGCACAGGAGATCGGCATTTTCTTTTCAAATACAAACGAATCAACTAAAACAATGCCAAAGAGCGAAGCACAGCAGCCATATGATAGCAACTCACAATACGTGTTGTTGCCAAACAAACATTCTCTCGCGCAACTTTCAAGTGGCGCCGCGTCAGCAGCGCCAATGCTGACTTTAGTGGAGAGGTTTTATGACTCTATGGGTACACGTTTTACTACATGGCGATTAAAATAGTAAACACGGCGGAAGTCGAAGAGCGTCTCGCGCTAGGAATTTGAGAGAGGAAAATGTAAAGATACATGACCGCACCTAACCTTACCTAACCTCCACTTTCCCATGGTCACTAATTTAAGATAATGTACGAAAAATGCAAAAAAGCAATTATTAATAATAAATACGAGCATATGAAAATATATTTCGAAAAAAAAAGTGTTAACCCACGAGGGGTTTGAACCCGGGACCGTCCACTCAAGAACCGAACGTCTTGACCATTCGACCACGAAGCCGAGTTAGGAAATCTCGGTTTGGTCTTATTTACAGTGGGTAGCGTCAGAGTCTGTCAGTATGACGTCATAGGTGACTACGACTTCCGTCGTGTTTACTATCTTAATCCTCACTACGTTTTACTAGCGTCTAAGGGAAGCACATGGAAACAAGGCGTGGCCCACTCTTGCGCAGGCGCAGAGCTCCTTAAACTATAAATGACACCGACAAGCGCTTGTCCGCAGTTCCACCAAGCGCGGATAGATGGTGTTGGGGCAGGCTCAGGACCTATCGGTCTATAACACCGTTTCTTTTTTATATTGGGAAATATTTGTAAAATGTAATTTTACTCATATTGGATAGAGGCGAAATGCTGTTCGCCATTGTCCGACCGGATAAGGCAATCACGAACAGTAGAGTCCTTTCTTAAAACTCAGTTTTTGGAGGTTAGATCTGAAACAATGTCTAAATGTTAATAACCACACTGTAGAACAAAATCTGAAGTTTATTTCAGCCATCTTGTTTACTCAAATTAGCTAAATAGATTTTATGTAATCTTGTTGGAAGCTTAGGCGTTCACCATTCAACGTCCTTCCCCTATAATCAAGACTGCGAAGAAGATAAAATGGAGATGGGCCGATCATATAGCTAGACGAACAGAATAGATGGAAGATGGACGACGAATGTACTACATTGGATTCCCAGAGAAAAGAAACGACCGAGACGACGTCTAAATGCTAGATGGGTATTTTCAGGAGCTACATGGATAAAGATAGCAGCAGACCGAAATATGTAAAAAAAAAAAAAAAAAAAAAAAGCATCAGCGGATAGAAAACGGATGAATATGATGATGAGTCAGAGAGTCAACGGTAGTTTAAATGTATTCTTACAAATTCAGTCGGCATGGTGTAGTCAGCAGTGGCTTCTGTAACTACGAATTGGCTATGGGGTTCAACCAGTGGCTCTATGCAGTTCAGTTAAGTCATCCTGCGATTTTTCTCTTCCAGTTATAAATATCAGACTAAGGGGCAGTTCTACAATCGTCCGCTAAACTTCCAGTCAGCGTTAAGTTGAGGCCAACTCTCATTGGCCAAAATCAGACTTGGGCTCAACTTAGCGCTGACTAGAAATTTAGCGGTCGATTGTACAACTGATCCTTATTCTCGAATGATGCCTCTATTAAAAGCTGTTGCTGCGTCCTGAAATTTATGTGCTCCAACCTGAGACGAAAATTGGACAGTTGAAAACAGAGAAAATAGTTAAAATACATAGAAATAGAATGAATAACTAATTCATGTTAATACAATACTAACCTTGCTCATATCACTACCCATACAAAGGGCCAGTTTTTTGGAGAAGACGCAGCTGTTCTCTTCGTCATCTGTAACAAGAACAAAGAACAGATCTAGTTTAGGGTATGCACTGTCAAATGAACGAAACCTTTCTTAACCTAACCTAACCTAAGAAACAGTAAACAGAGAACAGTAAAAACCTTTTAAACACACACTTTTATTAAAATTTGTACTAAAAAGTAAAACAGTAATTTAGTTTATGCATGACTAAAAAGAAAACTAGGGGGAGTGATAATTGAAGAATTTATAAAGTGACTGTATATGAGAGCCCGACTCATGCATAAAGAAATTGTTTAGTCATGCATAAGGAAAATTATTTTTTACTTTTTAGAACGAATTGTTTAAGAAGTATGTTTAAAAATTTTTTTTATTATTTTTTATTATGACATAAATTTGAGGATCCTTTTGAAGAGGTTTGTGGCTTGATAGTTGACAAGAAAGTGCTCCATCGGATGCAAATAATTATGAGGACGTAGTCTACAGCTTTTTTAGTGGATTCTAACCCACTTGTGTTAGAAAGTGCTCTCCACAGTCAAATGAACCAAGTTCCCCTGATTACTAAGCAGTTAGTGTAGTCACCGATTTAGAACCAACAATGAATGTTGGCATGGAAATAGGAAATTAGAGATTGCCGGAAGCGCTCAGAAGATCCACATATCCGACGTCCGAATGTGAGTCCGTATATCCGGAAATCCGAAACCCTGGATCCGAAGCCAGATCCATTGGTCTCATGTGCCCGACTGTAACTTGTTCTTCCGTACAACGATACAAAATATTAACAAAACGTGTTTAGTATTTTCGGCGAACTGAATTAATATATTTATTCACTCGAACGTTTTGGAGACAACGTGACTTCTTCCCATCTTGGACACATTTTTCTTACAAGATGTTGACTACAACGAGACCCCCAACCCAAGAAAATAAGTTAAACTGTAGTGGAAGGAAGTGGCAAACCATGATAAATACATCTTGACCAGGGATCTTCGGGCCATGAGCCTGCATTCTAGTGGGACACTAATAACCATAATTAGCTTTTATTTCTTACTCTAGTCTAGTTAATGTTTGACTTGGTTACAGTAATAAAATTGATGCTTTCTTTAAACATTGTCTTCATGTGTTCATCCAGGCGAGCAAATAACCTAGAATCATAATTATGCTGATTTTCTGTGTACGTTACGTTTTCAAGAAACTAACAGATACTCAATGCTTGAGCATGGACTCACACATTCTACCGGTACTCTAAAAGTAAATACCGGTACTCTAAAAGCATAAGTAAAATGCGCGACTTGGATTTGTATTGTAGAGACTCACCGCAATTTCTTTCATTACTACCATGTTTATACTAGTTATAAGTTTCAAATAGCTTGTGCGTATGATTCATGGACGTAATAGGACTAGTAACAAGCCAAAATTTATGGGCCAGAAGTGCGCCTTGCCGCCATGTTGAATTGACCAAAACGTTGCAATTGGCCATAAGAAGTAATGTTAATTGAGCCACTTTTAATTACAAATTTGAAATTTATGGGAAATAATTTATGGTATGTGAAGGTTGCGTCTGATGAAGCCGACCAAGAGGTACGTGTGAGGATAAACAGGTAAGCAATATTTTTTTTTTCTTCAATAATAATACTGAAATAATATCAGGTTTCAAGATTTGAATGATCACTGTTCTTGAGAAGGAAGTGTATTGCAATGACACTTGTTTTATAATAATTAGTAGTTAAGGACAAATGTAGATAATTAAAATTTATTTGCACATTCACAATATCGTCTGCTTCCTTTCCAGGAAGTATGCGCGATCCGCCATGTTGGAATGACAAACTGCACTCTCAGCCATCCTATTTTTATAACATTGAGTGAATTGCTTGTTACTAGTCCTATTATATTCTTACGTCCATGGTATGATTAGTCCATTATGAAAGAACCACACACACACAAACTCAATTCGAGTTACAAACTTAATTCTAAGTGGTCTTTACCTGTTTTAAGTCTCTTGAAGCACTTTCGTACGATTCTAACAGCAGCGGTTCTTGCTTCTTCATTCTTAATGGTATTTTCACACAGTTTAATGAGCAGAGACTCAGTTGGGAAACCCGTCTCATCCACCTGTAATATACGACGGAGAATTAAAGGAATATTTAATAGCTAAAACTCAAATTAAAAATGAAAAAAAAAAACACCTTTTGTTGCATAAAAGTGTACAGAAATGATCCAACCTTCACTCATTCTAGATATATCAAAGATGTAATTAAAAGGTACGCTGCTTTTTGAACAGCGTACAGATACAGTGGAAGCTGATAATCCTGATCAGAAATTCTGCCAGGATTTTCAGTTTGTGGGGAGTGCCAAGCCAAAATAGGGTAGTGTAAGTAGAGGTCTTGCAGGGTTTCTATATAGATTTTTAACCTAAAAAGTTGTCAAGTTTCGGGTGTGTGCTCGAAAATTTTAAGGAATTACACTGCTACATTGAGAGGTCTGACAGAAATCTGATTCTCATAAGGCCAATTTTATTTCATTCAAAATCTACACAGGAAATGTATTTACAAGGCCACTGCACACACAGCGAACTAATTTCTAAGTCTCATATAAAATCAGAAATACTACGTTTGAAAATTTGACAGTAAAATATATATCTAGAAAATCCAGTTCATAGCGGGAAAATAATAAAACTGTTACAAACCATTAAAATATCCTTTATGTAAGTTCCTGAATTAGTTTCTACGGTTATTTTACACCTCATTAGTAACGTTTTCAAAGACATTATGCAAGAATAATCTAGTCAGGCATTAACTTTGTACTGGTAGCTTTCTTGCATTAAATTTTAGAAACTTACAAATTGACTGATATATGTTAGTTCCTAATCAAGTACAACAATCATTTTCTTACTTGCAAGTAAATGTTCTGATGAGCGTAGATAAATATTCTTTTTTATTCTCCCATCATCTTTAGAGCGCCAAAGTTCCGGTAACTGATCATGCAAATTTTCACCACTTGAAACCAATTGCTTTGAAAAATATCTATAATCAAATATTCAAATTCTTTCTTAGAAAATGAAGTGTAAAGAAACTCCTAGAGGGTAAATTTATGATGACCACTATCTAAGATTAGAGTCATCCGTATAAGAATCTGGGAAGGGGTTGTGTGAATTATAAATATGGTCTAGAATTTTAGTGGTAATTTAAAGAAATTACTGAGCCGCCGCGCGGTAACTCAGTTGTAGAGTGCTGGCGCAGTATTCGGGAGGTCGTGGGTTCGATCCCAGCGGCCGAACATCCTGACTGAAGTTTTCCAGGTGTATTTCCCCAGTCACACCAGACAAATGCCGGGATGGCACCTTCAACATAGGTCCTGGCCGACATCTTTCCGCATCCTTTCCCGTCCCTTATGTCGACCTGAGTCTTAGATTCTTAAAGGTCTTAGATAAAATTCAAATTCAAGTTAAAGAAATTAAGCCCAAATGCACACCAATTGGTACTGGGTGTAGGGCACTATCTATCAGGGGTACTACCGTCATGGACGCCATCTTCAAATCAGTCATCTTACATCTTCCTGCAAAGTTCATAAACAAAAGGGTGCTTCCAGACTTTTGACTCAACGACTCTAAACTAATGTTACATTTCATTATGTCTCACAGGAATACATTGGTTCGAGTCCCGGCAGGGGCATGGGTGTCTTTTAACTTGAACGAGACGGGCCGAAGTCATTTGTTACTAGACTGGCCCACATAATATAAAGTTTACCAAAGTTTTTTTTTTTTTTTTTTACAGGAATACATTGTTTTAGTAAAACTGATCTACAATCATATTTCTGGTAAAATTGTAACCCACGTTGAGATATTAAACAACTCCTTTCTGGCTAATAAAAGAGGAGTGATTCAATGTGAGCGCCTTCAAGATCGCGGCGTTATAAACACCCTGTAACAGGTGTAGCGTCTTACACCCACTGCCGCACAGTACGGCCGATTCCAAAGAAACTGGCCGAAAGTCAAAAACGCAAGTGAATTATCTCAAAATCTGTACTCAGTTTTTTTTTTGGTCGCTGATCACGAACGAATCTGAAGTCAGAGTTGCAAAATTGAACCCCCTTAACAACATTTTAACATTTTAGCGTATACTTAAATGATAATTATTTTTAATGAAATATGATGATGTGTTTGTTTTAATAAATGATTCTTGATTGGATTTTGGGAGGCCATTTTGAATCCAAGATGGCGACTTTTTCAACATATTGTAATATTTACATAAACTACTCGTGATGATACATCTTTGTGACAAATTTCGTTTCTGTAGCTGAAACGGTGTGGAAAACTGATTTTTGGGTCCGCCATTTTGGATCTAAGATAGTATCTTTCGAAACATTTTGTTATAGTTTCGTAACCTACTAGTGACCATGCACGTTCATATCTAATTTGGTGTTTCCAGCTCTAGCGGTTTAGGTTCTGCTCTCTGTACAACAATAGGTTTGGCGGCCATTTTGGATCCAAGATGGCGACTTTTTCAACGTGTAATAGTTTCCTAAACTACTCGTCATAATACGCCTTTATGCCAAATTTCGTAGCTCTAGCTCAAATGGTGTGGAAAATGGAATTTTGGGTCCGCCATTTTGAAACGATTGAATAACAAACAGGTTCAACTTCGGGCAGGATTTTCTATTTTCGTATTGAAGAAACTACATTTGACTATAACTTAAAGTAAGTCTGACACCGGAGCAAACATAACTTTTTCATAATAACATATCGTAGTTTAACGCTTTCAATTAATAAAAATCAATAACAATTATTGTTTCACTAACACCTACCCCCATCAGAACATGTGGTCGTTACTCGAGGAAAATATATACATATAGAAATAATTAACAATAACTCTTTAAAATTTGTGCTACTTGATTGCTTATAACCTAAGCTTAGAAGAATTGATAAACATAAGAAATAAAACTCACCGTATTAACCTTTGTGAAGATACATTGAATTGTACACTGCAAGAGAAATAAAGTGTATGAAACGTAAATGGAATTAAAATATTGGAATTATTTTATATGATAAAGATTCATTCCTTCACATTGAATATTTAGGTTGTTTTCAGCGCGCTCAGTTCAGCTCAGATTATGAAGTACTGAATAAAGATCTTCATAAGGTAACAACAGTAGTAGAATTAAAAATATGAAGTAGTTCTGGGAGTAGCTGAAGAGAATAAAACAGACAAGAAAGAGAGAATATAGATGAAGAAAAAGCAAAAGGTGGTATGGACTGGAGAGAATAGATGAAGCAAGTGAAACAATAAACAAGTGAGGGAGAACCAAGTCAGAGAACTGTGCACATAAGCTACCGCCAGGTTTCAGGATGCTCGCTGTTGTTCCGTTGGATAAATTGCGACGAGACCTTTCTAACGACACCTCAACCACCTTTGTAGCCCTAGTAGTTCCAAAGATATAAAGCGGGCTCATAAGGTTTCACAATACTTGGTGCTGAAGTCTAAAAGCTATTTTAGGAAACAACATCTTCTGCAAGAACACACTGCAAGAGAGATAGAAAGGTCATTGAAAACTGAACGGAAAAAGAGAAAGGAAGAAAAATAAGCAGACAAGAAAAGGGGTTACACATAAATTAAAGTGCCAAGTATGCGATATTGTGTACACAGAAGAGAAATAAGAAGAGAATGGAGGACAGACTAAAACAACAGAAGAGCGATGCAAAACTAGAAAGAAGAAACTGTACGGCACAAACATTGCCGAGAGTCAGAACACGAAACTGCAATGGGAAGAAGCAGAAATCTTTGAAGAAAACTTAATATCAGAAAGAAATAGGCAAAATAGACAAACATAGAGAACAAAATTATGAACTGAAGCAAAGAATTGAGCAAAAGTAAGGAATTAGAAGGAATCCTGAAGACAGCAGAAGAAGAGAGAAAGAGGAAAATAAGGAAGAAGAGAAGAAGTCGAATTGATGGTGAAGGGCACAGCGAGAGTCAATGAAAAAGAGAAATGAAACAAAGACAAAAAAAGAGGTTGAATGTAAAAGTGAAGGGAAAAAAAGCGAGGAGAAGTAAAAGATTCCCCGAGAGAAAAGATAACTATCTAAAATGTGAGCAGATGGAGAAAATATCTTAAGAAAGTACTGTTATAGGCAGAAAAACAGTGAGATGTTTAAGTACATTTATTTAAGCTTGATTCAGTGATTGCAGTTCAAAAAAACATAAATCTTGAAGGGCTAGAGAATGTTTATATCTCATAACCCATAACATGTTAAGTTACGTTTGCCTACATTGGTCTTCCAATGCTAAATCTCAAGGCGATATTTGAGGACAATTAAAAGAAAAAAAAACTTGTGATATGGAAAATACGGTATACTGTATACTGATTTGTACTTAACTTCTTTTCGCATTCTTATTTATTAAACACATTTATTACTGACGAGGGAGGTTGTACACCGACAGAACTACAAACGTCAAAGAAGGTTTCCAATGTTATTAAAACTAGAGGATAGGCCAAAATTAAGAAAAAGATAGCTGAATCGAAACGTCAGTTCACAATCTTGGTGTTCGCAATCAGAATTTAGGAAAGTTTTGAAGACTTGGTCAGGCGATCTGACAAAAAGTAAACATTGTCAGTGACGTCACTGAAGAATAGCGATCCAAATGAGTTATAGGCACGCATGCATTGATTTGATGTTTTGACTATTACCTTCACTTTAAGGCTTTACCACTTTCTTAAATTCTGATTGTCCATACCAAGATGGTGGACTGACGTTTCGGATTGTTTTTTTTTATTTTGCCCTACCCTTTAATTCCAACATCCTTTGAAAACTTCAATGACGTCACGCATGAGGCAATCTGTTAGGCTAGCTTTTCATGCAAGCGTGCGTTACTTTCTTTGTTTGTGATTTGGGTGAGTAGCTAATTGGAACACGTGTTTATTGGCTATTCACCGAAATTGCAAGCAAAGCACGTAGTGAGCGCCTGCAAGGAAAGCTGGCTTAAGTTCTCTAAACGTTTGCTGTACACTACCATTGAATGAAAACAGAATCAGCGCAAGAGTGTCTTCTTCAGACTCAGCACTTCTGAAACGAAATGAGTTGGCCCTGAATTAAATACCTTTGTAATTCGTTCTATTTCTACCTGTCCACTAATTACATTCTTCTTTTCATTTAAAGATTGATTTTGTCTCTGTTTTTATTAAAAGTTAAATTACTCCTACAAATTTGATATCTGGCAAAATAGCATTAAAACAGCATCTGGAAAAATAGCCAAAGAACATTAAACGTTCCCGTTTGGACAAAGGTGCAAATCCCGGCAGTTAACAATGTAAGGCCGGATTTAGGTATCATATAATTTATTTCGAATGTATTCACATATAATTTCAATATATATTTGTTATAAACGCAAAATCTTAATTCTCGCTTCCTTGTTCAAACGATGACCTAGCTTCACGTTGTACTTGCTGACATCATTCAAAGTCCCTCTAGAAGCACAGAATGTCGAGCCAATACTGGCCCAAGACTGGACCAATATCGATCATGATTGGCCCAGGATTGGACCCATATCGTTCTGTTTGGTCCGTAACTCCCAACCAATCAGAAAGTGCGTTTCATACAATTCTTCAAACTCACGTGGAAAATAGAATTTCGCAATCAGAAAGTATAGATAACAATTTCATGATAATTACAGTTCTTCAGATTGTATTTCTTGTATGGGTGGTATTCAAAAAAATATAAATTTGTTAACGATTTTTACAAATATGGAAACCATATGAATCTGCAGTAAACGCCTAACATAACGACCAACGCTCTGATGCTAAGCTTGCTTGCAATGAACATTACCTTCCAGAGAATGATGTCACATGACATTCAGCCAAAGAGAATTAGAGTACACGAGGATGAGCTTCATTTTTATATCTTGAGTGTCGCCATTTGTCATCCAAGAATTCATGTATACTGGTAAGGTGATCTCCTTTTCCGATTACACTACAACACAGTCGTGCACATTAATTTTAAATTTATCTAAAACTTAGATTAAATAATTTACTTACCGCTGGTAGATATGACTCAGTACCAAAAACTTGTCTGACCACTCTGGATCTTGTAAGAAAGTTGACGGAGTTGATAAATCCTCTGGTTCTTCTCCATGATTGCCCTCTTCTGTTCATGTTGTTGAAATTGTTTGTAGAGTCATTCCTGTCGCTACTGTAATCCTCATCACTAGTATCGTTGTTGTTGTTGTTGTTTCTGTTGCTGTTGTAGTTTTTGTGCCTTTTGCTGTTTTCCCTAAAATTGGAGTTGTTGTATCTTTTGCTGTTCATGTAGTTTGCAAGAAAGGTTTGGCGACTGGAGTTAAATCGACTGTTGGTTTCCTCCTCAGAAGTATCTGCTTCGACATAATCTATTGGTGGAGAGAACAGTGAAGATAAGAAATTGGTCTCTTCAACCCAGTATGTTCCTTACAATTTGTTTAGAAACAAAACATATAAACTTATTAAATTGTTAGGTTCAGTTATATTTAAGGGTATTATAACTAAACAACTATACCCAGGTCCGTGATCTAGTACACAGGTGCCAAGTTTAGTTGCTGCCCGTGGAAGATCTGCAAACATCTATTACGTTTGTTTTATTCACTGCATCAAGGATGCATCAATTTTTTAAATATAAAAATATAACACATTTAATATGCATAAAAATAAGAAATGTGTATGTAAAATTTAATTTAAAAATCTCTGGCTAAAAATCATTATGTTATTCTAAATAGCTTCTGCGTAAACAAAAAATAGCTATGTTAAAACTACTTGCACTTTCAAGCAGTATATTATCTCTGCTCGTCAAAACTAAAATCACTTAAAACTTCACACAACAATTCACCTTGGCTCTCAGTATATCACCAAAAAACATAGAGTTAGGAAGAAAATAGAGAGAACACAGATGACGTCACGTGAAGCCAAATTAAGGTTCATCGGCAGCCATCTTGTGTGGCCCCATTAGAATCCCTCTATACCGAGTACTGTGAGGATTGCCTTTTTCGATAGGAGGATGAGTACACCTCAGATAGGCAATACTCGGAAAAGAGGGCCTTCAAATATGTGGCCAGTCAATATGGCCGAAATGCCTCGTCCCTTCCGTCTCTTAGCTTCATTCCACTCTCCAACAAAACAGCCTAAGGTTCCCTCTATTTATATTCCTAACTCTATGCCAAAACATTGCCAATCATCAGTCCAGGAAAAGAAAGAAAAAAGCAAACTATTCAAAATTGTCAATAAATTGTTTGTTAATCCTTATCAAAATTCTTCCTGTCTGTTTTACTCTAAACACACCTTAAAATTCTGTCTGTCAAGGTGGTTTCCCAATTTATGTAATAAAATATTAGCGCAACAGGCACTATTCGATTAATGTTCATTCAGTTATATTTTTGTTTAACAGTTATAACTTAATCTAATTACCTTCTTTAAACGTTGCACATCTGCGAGGCGTGTTCGAAATGTAAAGATGCACGATGCTATAGGAAATTTTGATATCACTGATGTGGTAACATTAATGACGACCTTGATGCTTTAGCTTTTTTCCTGTGTTCGTTCTCAGCCCAGGTAAAGGATTATTTACCCCAACTATCTTTTTGTATTGCAAGTGATTGGCGATTAGTGGTTTGCTACTTCCGTATTGTGAATGAGTGTTAAATGTCATGTGCCTCGCGTATAATAATAATAAAATATAATACAACCTGACTTTAACTAACCCATCTCCACGACTCGACATTATGTCATGATTTTTGTAGCAAAAAACGGGTCATTCATGACACGAAGTTACGCCATTTTATACTGAGATTGTTTTCTATGATGTCACTATAAATGACCATCATGAATCGCCAATTACACTGCATTTATAAAAGAGTCGTTGGGGTGAACAATGCTTCCCAGATGCTAGTATTCACAACAACAGCGAACAAAACTGATTTCTCATAATCAACACAATTTGATTCCGTTGATTGATCTTTAGTATGACATGTTTTTAACTATTTATATTGAACTGTGGCCTAGATTATCTTTCCAAGTTAATTGCATAAAAATTGTGCTTTAAGGCAAATAGAATAGAATAAACTACGTTTCTCATGTTCTCATTTGCATGTTGAAAAAAAAATGGACGGTAACAGCACAATGGCTTACGCACGTCCCGACATGTTGAAAACAGATTGAATTTTAAACTATATTTCAACGAACATTTAATTTCATTAATAGGTCGTTAATGTGAAATGTTTTCAACTTTCCACCTCTGGTGCTAGGGATCGTCGGATCCCTGCTAGTGCCATGTGGGCTTTGTGGTGGACAAATACCGTGTGCGTGGGTTTTCTGGAGGTGCTCCCATTTCCTCCCACTATATTCATCCCATCATCATCTATCTATACGACCTGATCCATAATTGTCTAAATACCTTAAAATAAATTCAAATTCAAATATTTTCAACTTTTCTTTTCAACTATGACATAGATTTCGCTTTAAGTGCGTTTTTCTAAGGCGACATATTGCCATAGATTAAATAATAATATAGAGTTATACCGCTTAGCTATTTTCGTCCGCGCTAAAAATAATGGGGATTTGCTTAAGAGCATGTGATTTTGAAGCCTACCATTGGTGACTCTGGTGGATACTACTGGAAAGAACCAGGGACTGAAAGTGTCGCCAGAGTCATCTAGCGGCAGGATTAAAAATCACGTGATCCTTACCGCAGACGAAAATAGGCGGGATAAGTCTATCTTATTATTTAGTCTATGATTATTACACTTATTGAGAAGTACGATTTTAATAGTGCAGCGATATTCAAAGTGCTAAAGAAGGAAAAATGCACATAACAAAGAAAGAATGAAAGTTTTCTTTATTCTTATTCTTACATGATGGTAAAATGACACGTCTGGATTTGTGGCGACTTCGTTTAAACTTGCATTTCTAAATCTTCGTAGCATACAAGGAATAGTAAAATATCGCATGTTATTGTTTCCAACATTCGCGAAACTATAGTGACCTTACACTAAAGGACCTAGATATCTTGCAGTCTTTAAATTAAGATCTTCCTTAAGCAGACCACTCGACCACTTGACTGGGAATGATAATATACGACCACAAAAGAAATGAATTAATGCGCGTATATATATATATAAATAAATAGACTATTTGAAAAATGTTGAGATCTCCTTACCGTATTCTTCAGAATCTGGTTTTTCCTTCTGAAGGCTCGAGCATTCCTGTAAGGCTGCTGAAAACACTGGTGTTACTGTGCTGTTCACATCACATCGTACAGCCTAAATAATAATAATTATTATACTGGTCATAATCTTATGAATCTGAGTTTACGTTATGTATAACACTACACAATTTTCAGTATTATATATAGTTTATTTAATTTAGAACTATGAGCTCAAGTAGTAGCTACGGCTTAAGCCCGCCACAAGTTAGAGGGATGACGTTTCTCGACGAGTACCCTCCTACGGATAAGGAAGGTAGCAACCAGACCCCGATTAAAGTATAGATATCATCGCAGCATTTGCGAAGTGGAACAGAAAATCCTAAGAAACTTTAGTCGGTAGCAGGACTCGAACTTAGTTCCCACTCCATAGAACCGATTATAAAGTCCCCGACATTAACCAGAGAACGACAAGGCTTCTAATGACGATAGTTTTCTCTTAAAATTTATTACTATAGCTAAGAATAGTTTCAAGAAAGGGTTCTCATACATAACTTTGATCATGTTGCTCAGACATGTAGAACATCAAAACATAAACGGCATGTAGTTTTATATTGATCAATGTTAATGTTTAAGGGTCAGTTCTACAGTCGACCGCTAAACTAGTCAGCGCTAAGTTGAGGCCAAGTCTCATTTTGCGTACTCTCATTGACCAAAATCAGACTTGGGGTGCGTTTAATTAGCAGCCTGGCCGTGCGCAAGTGTGTTTAATTAGCAGCTAACAGGTCGCGCCACAGTCTGGCTGTGGGCTGACTAGAAGTAGGACATGCAGGTCGATTTTGGCGGGAAGCAGAAGAAGCTGGTGAGAATCAGCTGTTGCCAACCACACTATAATTATTGGGTTGTATGATAATTTGGATTCAAGTATACAACGTATTCCTTGTTTGTGTATGGGTTGCTATAGAACAATTGAAATTTTCTGTTAATCAAAAATAATAAGAATTATTTAATAGGTATAGGGAGAAAAGTATGTACAACACTTAATACGTCACGGTGATGGTTCATAGTAACAAGATGTAAGAATCATTAACTTGTTTTGTGTTAGTATGGTTATAGTTCAGGAGATGGCTCAAGTTGATATTTTTTTTTGAAAAGTCAGTCCGAAAGATAATACATTAACTACATCGATATTGAGTTTCAAACACATAAGTTGCTTTAAGAACTTCACTGGAGGATATTTTCACGTGCTCTGAGCGTGAGATAATATTTTTCCATGGAAAGAAACCGTTATCTCGAAAGAAAACACTAACATTATCTGTTAGTGCGCAAATGCTATATACAAAGAATAAGTATAATCTTGTAATTAATTTGAGTTCACGTAACTATCGTCCATGTATTTCTAGACAGAGGCTCTATGAATATATAACTCTCAGAGTCTCACTACCTTATTGAGTGTGCCTATTTTAACTATTAGGGCTAATTTTCATTCTATCTTGCGTTGCTTGCGATTTGGGTGAGTAGCCAATTGATACACTTAACCTTACAAGAAAACACGTGTTTCAATTGGCTACTCATCTTAATTGGAAGCAACGTAAGCAGGCTTGAAAATGAGCCCTTGCCCATGTATGTCCAGTAGGCATAGTACCCTATTTCTTTCAAAATAGAGGCTAGAAATATAGCTTATAAAAGCAACTAACAGCGACAATTTGGTTAAAATCATTAGACAAAAGGAAAAAAAAACAAGGTTAGATTAACCAACAACAACAACGGAAAACAAATAAACTATTAAAAATATTAGATTTTCCTTTTTCTTCAATATTAGCAACCAATCAGAAAATTATTTATAAAAGCAATTACAAGCGGTTTGCACTAATTTCCAGTGTTGGATTTGAAACGGGGGATGATTGGGATTTGCTCCTCTCTGCAAAAATCTTTCGTGGCTGTGTTTTCTGAAATATTCCCCAATCCTGGTATATGAACGGACAGAAAATAGGGATCCCTACATTCTGAGAAAAATCCCCGCTCTCTGGAAATTGTACAAATTGGAAACTGCTAATTTCACGAAACCGTTTTAAAGAAGGTTATCTACATTTCGCCTCTATTTCATCAAGTACTCACAATTCTAGTGCGTTGGTGGTCATACAAACTAGAAAACCAACAACGCTGAGTCATATTCAACGAAGAATGTAATCAACATGTACAACTTCTATGAGTAATTTGTATTCAGTTGGTCGGCAACTCTGATTCAACCTGAAATCGCTTTCTTGTTTTGGCTCGCCAACGAATAATGTGTTAAATTACACACAGGGCAGGCCAGTAGTCAGACAACTGGCCGGTCAACAAATTTAACGCACCCTTGGCTTCAACTTTGCGCTGACTAGAAATTTAGCGGTCGATTGTAGAACTGACCCTAAGTGGCCAAACAAGGGCGGAGAAGTGTGGAATGAAACCGATCTTTTCCAAATTGAATAATCTCTAGAACCAGATAATGTAGCGAAGAGTGTTGTAGATGTATTGCCCGAGGAATACATAGAAAATGATATGGAACAAGAAGTACAACTTGGTTAAAAGTGGTTTATGATATATGCTGGCATTTGGGCAGTTACCAATGGTCTTATTGAGGGTGGATGCGGTGGGATGCCATCCCCCTAGTTCAAAGAAAAGAAATTAACAATCCCTGTAGTTAGATGAAACAAAATAAATAATCAAAGTTAGAAATATAACTTTGACATCATTAATAAATTTAGTTAGTGTCCAATATCAGCTAAAGCTTTTGTGCTGCTTCAAATAAAGATAAAAAAAAAAAATCGGAATTAGATTTATACATCATGTATAACTTCCAAGTTCATTTGGTATGTCCTTAGCTTTTATGGTAGGAGAAACAACACATAATTACGAGCCCGCACTTATAGCATTTTCAATGTTCCAACTATGCCATTCCCCAACTAATTTGCCAATACGACCACTGCCCAGATAGCACCCAAACTTGCAGCAAGTTTGTACGAAGTTTGGCTATGCAAGTCTGTAAACTTGCTACAATCTTGCAGCAAACCTAGATAGTCTTGCAATTCCAAACTTGGTGGAAACTTGTTGCGCTATCTGGGTGGCACTTACTGATAAATTTATTAGATCGTTCTATACTTTATTTTATCATAGTTAGTTGTGTTGACATTGCTAGTGTTTAATTATGTATTTAAGAGCTTATACAGGTAATTACAAATAATTCTTCAGACTTTAAAGTTCTCTAACTTCCAAGCACTCACGGCCAACTTTAGAAGCCCTACAAAACTCTACTTACACCCCGCGTAACTTTGGCTTTACCCCACCTGAAAATCTTGGGAGAATCCCTACTTCCAAGCTATGGATTGCACTCGTTTGGGCAAATCGCGTAACGGAAGAGAACGTTTCAAATTTAGACTTGACGCGTGCAGAATTTCTTATGACAGACCAGTGGGGGAGCACTAGTATTGTCGGCTATGCAGTAAAAAGAGTGTTGTGTTTTGGAATATGGAAAGTGTTTATCCGTTGTTACCGTGCGTTTCGATTGCGATTTTTCCTCAGGGAACATATTAAAGACGCTGTGTCTCAGTTCCCAGCAATGAGAGCCGGACATGCATTAGAGCTGCTTTGATGACCATTTGTGGGGAAATGCTAGGCCTACAATGTGTGTGGGCCGACGTAATTAACCTCATAGAAGTGTCGTTTCACAAGTGGAGCACATATAAAGTATTTGTAATGTTAGACTGAAACTTCGACAATTTATATAGTTTTGGCATATAGCCAGAGAGTCTGCAAGGATTTACAGTTTGGGAGGGGATTTAAAAGCCGAAATTGGGAGGGTACAAGTAGAGATTTGTAAGGTTGATAACGATTTGTAACTGTAAAAATTTTGTAAGTAGATGACTAAAGATTTGAGAAACAATGAACGACCACATATTTTGTACAAAGCGAAAACATGAAATATAGGAAGGAATGTTGAAACTAAATGAGAAACCTTCAAAGTGTTAAATCAACAGGAGAATGGCAAATGTACCGGAGTCTGAAATAATATAATCATTCTTATACGCAGTGGTGGATCGGAAATGTGTACTGCGGGAGTTGAATAAAAACTAACATTTAGCTTTTTATTTAAATTATATTTATCGGGCAGACAGACAGTTATGATTAAACCGTGACATGTCTGAGGAACAGATGTGGCAGGTTTAGTCTAAAGGGTGCCTATTTAGTCTATAAATGTAAGGTAAATAGAAACTAAATGCTACACCGTAAACTAAACTCTCGCTAGACTCTCGCAGTACATATTTCAGTGACTGTACGATAGCCACCTTCATAATATAGGTAGGTATTACTCCATGAGCAAAATACCACGACATTATGCTAGGCCGATATCCGGATTTATGGTGGCTGCTGCCAAGAAGATAGCTCGAAAGTGACTGGACGGTGGAGCCCACCAAGTCGCCTTTTAAGCGGCAAAAAGACGTCTACGTAACGTATGGATTTAAGGTGGCTTCCGACTCGGGGAGAGATTGCAAGTGCCCATCGTTGCCTCACAAGCGATACCCAATTAGACGACATCATGGCGACGTGCAGCAGCTGGATCTACTGATAAAACCCGCTGAGTTGCCAACGCAAACCCGTAATGCCACCTCACCACACTGCCATCTATTAGCAATGTTGTCAATTACTAAACGGGGGAGAATGGGATAAAGAAATACGTAGCAGTCTTTTCAGCTCTAATACCAGTGTTTCTTTCAGAGGGGCGCCGCATTAACCACCAGCCCAATTAAAAGCAACAATTATTGTAACAACAAGGGTTCATTCATTGCTGTACTAGAATTACAATCTGTGTAGTAAAGTGAAAAAGAAACCTTGGAAATTTACAATTACAAAATTTTAGCATATGTCATTCGCATCTCCAGTAGCACACAAACGTTGAGAAACGGTTGATTCAACGCTAGTCTCCCTACGTAATTTTAACGTTGTGGAATATGTACCGAAATATCTTCCTGTTCAGAATCAACATAGTTTTCAACGTCAAGAACTGGAGCATTCTGGAAATTTTTTTTGTAACGTTGTATTTGCCCAATTGTTCAACAGCTTAAAACCACCTTCTTCATTTGACCAAAAGAGAGAATTGAACTTCATGACGGAGAATTACTCATCACAGTTGCTGTCTTCATCCATTTCTCTCACGTATATATATATATATATATATATATATATATATATATATATATATATATATATATAAATTCTGTTTGTAAATTCTCCACCAGTGAACAGAGAATTCCCCTAAATTCTTGGACTGTACTCTTCTTGCTATTTCTATTTTCTAAAATAATATTAGGCATTTTCTGATTGACATACACACTCATTTCTAAGCTTCAAATTCAAGAAGTATAGGTAAAAAGTATTAAGAATGGAGTAATTCTCATGTAGAGGAGGGGGAGGGGAGAAAAGGTAGCCAAATTTACAGTTGCACCAAGGAAGAAGTTGAATTATCCCAACTCTCCCTGGAATCACTAGAAAAAATATGGTCACCTACCCAATATACATAAATTTTATTTCAAATGAAGTTTTCGAATCGTCACTCGGGGAACTCGCAGAATAGAATACTTACTGTATTTTTCGCAGTCTATTAGGAAAATGCTGATATGGTACCTAAAGTCACAGGCTCTAACCACTTTCTTCCTCTTCTTTGACTATAAAAGTGTGCTCGGCGAGGGACATCATCCCTCAATCATGTGACAGACTTGTATCATAGCTGTGTGACTGCTAGTAAAGTTAAGTTAAATAAAAAGTGACTAAGAATAGGTTAAAGGTGATGATAATAACGAACAATATGAAAAAGAAAACAATAACACAGTAGTGTACTATCAACTTATCCCATAAATAATGTCGTATGTGCGATGACTGCTGCAATGACGCCATCTGACGAGCGAATAGTAAAGTAAACGGCACGTGCCGTAGCTGAGTCATATAGGGCACTTGAGTGTGCAGCAGTGTGTAGAAGGAGAACGGTGTACTCCACGTTTTGGAGGTGTGGCTTGTGTTTGATCATGGCAGTGTCGGAGAATCAAAAACGGCATGCCATGCTGTATGAATTTCACCAGGAACATCCAGCTAGCGCAGCGGAACGAAACATCAATGCCATATATGTTCAGGGTGCTGTGGATGTGCGAAAGTGCCAGAGGTGGTTCCAGAGGTTTCGATCTGGGGACACCAGCCTCAGCGATAAGGCACGAGAAGGTAGACCTGTGCAGCTGGACAACGATGTCCTGCGAGCAGTGATGGAGGCAAATCCAATTAAAACAATTGAAGAACTGGCCAATGAACTCCATGTCACCCATTCGATCGTTCGTCGTCATCTACAGGACGTTGGGTATATGTCGAAATGCGGAAAATGCATTAACGCCTCAACAGAAGCAGCAGCGAGTTGACATCTGCAGTTCCCTGTTCACCCGTCACACACGCGAGCCATTTCTGGACAGAATGGTGGGGATGAAAAGTGGAACCTCTGCGCAAAAGACAGGGAATCTAAAGGGGTGGGGCACAGGAACTGTGCCAAAACAGGATCTCCACCCCTGCACAGTGATGTTGAGTGTTTATTGGCATATCCGTGGAACAATTCATTTTGAGCTGTTGCCACGTAACCAGACTATCAATGCAGATATCTACTGTCAGCAGCTTGAACGCCTATAGACTGTATTGTTGGAGATACGTCCTGCTCTGGTTAATTCCAAGGATGTGCTGCTCATTTACGGTGATAACGCGAGCCCACACACAGCAAGAAAGATCTGCGCTAAGATCGAGGAAAGTGGCTGGGAGAAACTCCCCTACTCGGCGTTTTTCACCAGATCTTGCACCAACAGATTACTGTACTTTTAACACCCTGCAAAACCACCTTTCCGGGAAAACACTGCAGAATGAGGACTACTATCAGTATCTTTTGCTCGTTTCTTTTTTTAAAAAATAAAGTATAGTGTATCGGTATCTAGATACCTTTTCCTTAGAGTATCTCAAATATAGGCGCAGAAGCTCTAAAAAATATCAAATTCAATATGATTTATTTTTATGTTTAACCACGATCTTTCACAAATTCACTTTTCAAGATGAATGGAACACAGCAACCAATTCCTTTGAACTAATTTTGTTTTCAAAACTAAAGAAGCTTTCACTTTGATATGTAAACTATAATGTTCTGCTACGGTATCGGTGGCATCGAGGTATCGAAAGTATCGAGAACCCATATCTACTTATGGGATAAGCTGATAACTCGTCTTCTCTAGTTTAATCTTTAGGAAGATATTTTAAGTGTTATAAAATTAAGTTTTAGGGTTGATTTTCATTAAAGCTTGCGTTGTTGGCTTTGCTTGCGATTTGGGTAAATAGCCAATTGAAACACGTGTTTTATTGCGTGTTTAATTGTAAGGTAAGTGTAACACATGTTTCAATTGGCTATTTACCCAAATCGCAAGGAAAGCACACAACGCAAGTTTTCATGAAAATCAGCCCTTATTCTCTTTCATTTCGAATCTTAAAAGAAATAGAACTTACCAGTAATGTTATTGGCCATAAAAGAAGAGCTAGGAGATGTAAGTAGCTGGTAACACTGACGGCATTTGCAAAAAACAAAAGAAACATTGCTGAGTTAGCAAAGAATTATTTCTTTAATATTTTCTGTAATCTTGTTTCTTTATCCTTTTCTTCAGAAAGAAACAAACAAACTGAATATCTGCTTTCTTTCAAATCCAACTGAAGAAGAAATATCTTTCAAAAATATTCTAAAAGTCAGATAAGACAAAACTCTCACACGAATAAAATTTTTGAAATGGAAATTTTTTGATAGGAAAAGTCGTTTTATAAAGCATCCACGTGTATCCTTTATAAAGCATCCATATCCACGTGTATCCTTCCATTTTGGGTCATTTTTTTTAAACGTACTCGTTTGACCTCTCTGTGAAATTGACAGCACTTTCCTACAACCTCTAGATGTTATTCAACAATAGGCAAACTATCATAGATATATGACGTTTGCCTCCTTTTTTAAAAAAATAAAACAAAACAATAAAAAATGCGAAATTGACAAAATGATTATCTTCCTTCATTTCTTAACGTTCGAGCTTTACATTTGAGGCAGATCATTCAACAGTAAGCCTCTATTAGTCACAGCGCTTGAGTTCCCTGAATAGCAGATCGGTTCATTTCAATCCACTGTGTAATTATACGAAGCGTCTCCTCACTGAGCTTTCGTTTTGTATGTTCATTCTCCAATTGGGACTCCAATTATGAAAAGAACACTCGGATGGACTTTAGATATCACACTGACTGAAAAATCAAGTCTTCTCAGTGAGAAAATTGTTTTTGGATCATATTCTTAACAAACTGTATAATCAAATAACAACTCAATACATATCAACTTAAAGTAACACATTTAAGTTTAGATATTGTAATGAAACCTGACTCTCACTGTTTCGAGTGATCTGTGGGAATATCTAAAGCCAAACCGGGATGATACTAATGCGTGTGGAGTGACTCAAACCAAATTGAAATTTATTATTCTAGTAATTATTGATACAATTATCAGCACTAGTACCGCAATTTTACGTTGAGCAATACCATAAGATTAGGGGCTCCACAGTCTCATGTCCGCGTGGTCCCGGGTTCAATTCTCGGCTGGAGTACCACTTCTCGGCGTCCACCCAGCGTCGTGAGGCAAATTGGGGAGTCACGTAAATAAAGACGTGACGGCCACACTTGGTCTGGAAAGCCCCTGATACGCCTGTTCGTGGTTAGGTACGCGCAGTGCTGACCACACAGCCGTTACTCAGGTGGACGTAGTTCCACCAAACACGGACAGATGGCGTTGGGGCAGGCTCAGGGCCTATAGGCCTGTTACGTCAGTGTTTTTTTAATACCATAAGATTTCTGGAGTTCCAACTTCCTCGAGTGATTAACGACTTTGCCTTCGGTATGGGAGAGGGGGGTACGATTTTTACAAAATGAAGATTTTAAGGCTTGTTATAAAAAGCTCCAACATTTTCCCATCCATTTAAAGTATATGATTCTTTCCCCTAATTTTATAGCACAAAGATATATTCGCACACTTTGCCTACCTTAAGTAATTTCATTTTGGAAGAAGACATCCAAACAGTACCAATGTGGCCCATACAGGAGCAGATTGGTACAGGTTATATTCAGGTTTTTTTTACGAGGATTTGAGGTTTGGGGGGTATTGTAACTATGAGTGGGGTGTTATCAAAAGTCAGCAATTGCATATCAACTTAATTATATAACCAGGGAAGGGAGCAAGCCGGATTTCGTCGTCGATTTAGAATAATGCACATTCAAGCACTGAATGAAGTTATGGAAAGGACTAATGAGTATGAATTTTCACTGTGTCTGCGGTTCATAGATTTTGAGAAAGCTTTTGATTCGATCTCCTTGGCAGCTGTACTTAAATCACTTGAACATCAATGCATCGAAAGTGCATTCATCAAGTTATTGCGAGACATTTACTCGACTGCTACATCTGTCATTAGACTGCATGAAGAAAGTAAAAAAAAATTAAGTTGGAAAAGGGATAAGGCAGGGAGATTCAATTTCTCCAAAACTGCTTTCTGCGATCCTGGAGAGAGTGTTCCAAAATTTAAACTGGGATGAAGTTGGAATAAAAATTAATGGCTAATATCTTCATCACCTACGATTCGCTGATGGTATAGTCCTGTTTGATTCAAGTGTAGAAGAACTACAAACCAGAATGGAAGAGCTGTGTAATGAGAGTTCGAAAATAGGCCTTAAAATGAACTTAAGTAAAACAAAAGTAATGTACAATCAACATGCTGCAAAGAATTAAATACAGATTAACGGAGAGACAATAGGCATAGTTGATGAGTATGTTTACCTAGGCCAGTTCAAAACATCGAATGCCAAGTGGACTGATGAAATAAATAGATGTAAAATAGCGTGGAGTTTGTTTGGAAAACTACATTTTATTTTCAAAAGCAAACTACCAATGTGTCTCAAGTGTAAAGTTTATAATCGATGTGTCTTACCTGTGATGATGTACGGCTGTGAAACATGGACATCGAATGCATTAACAACTCAAAGATTAAGAGTCACATAAAGAGGGATGGAAAGATGCATGCTAGGAATAACTAGAAAGGACAGGAAGACAAATGAATGGATTCGCAAAGAAGAAAAGATAGAGGATGTAATCAAGACTGCGAAGAAGATGAAGTGGAGATGGGAAGTGGATGGAAATTAATTTTAGTACATCCCTTTAAAGATTCGAACTTTAGTATATTCGAACTTTAAATTCCAAGTGACAGTTTAATTGACACTTTATTTTGTTTATCTTTTCTGTTATTTTAAATCGACAGTTTGAATGAATATTTTAGTATAGTAAAATTTGAATCTTCACATGGATGTACGAGAAGTAATTTCGTATCTTATAATTGAAATAATAGTTCTCTACGTAACGTTGAAAACCAAACATTTGGTTGTTTTGCATTCGGTAATGGGAACCATATTATTTTTTTCTGTGTGACATCAGAACTACGTATGCGTATAATGTTTCAAGTCGATAATTTGTAGAAATAGATTTAAAATGGAAGGGGATTATTTTTTTTTTACCTCCTGCCTGTGGGTGAGATATGAGTTTTCCAAAATATTGTCTTGTCATAAGAAGTATACGCCTACAAATTATAAAGCCTATTGGAGTAGTGAAAGCGGGTTATAATTGAGTTATACAATTTGAAAGAAACAAACGGACAATCAGACAGAGGAGTCAAGCCAAATAAAATCATTTAAACGGAAGTTTATTTGTAAACAGGAATTGGAATATCCCCATTTCTGCAAAATTCTTCCTTGGCTCTTTTAGAAACATATATTCCCAACCTAGGATATTTTCAGACCTCAAAGAATGTATCCCACGTGTCCATGTGACAATTAAATACTGAATTGAGAATTGATTCCATGAGAATTGATTATGTTCTTATTTGAGACTGGGGGTGGTGGTGGTGGGTATTATAACACACGAGTGAATCATGAAATAGAAGCGGGAGTATTAAAAAATCTTTAGCACTTTCCACATGAAAGAAAACTGTATTGTACGGTACTTATTTCATTTTCAAAGTGTAACCACAGCTTACAATGCTTATACGGAAGCTTCGCCACTGGATATAAATGAAGAAATTACTAAAAAAAAATAAAGTTAAATAAATCGCCAATTCATATAATCACTTTCCTTCTTACTTCGTTATCCAATCAAATGTCATTTCATTCTATTATTTAAAACGTTTCCTCTTCCAAGAAAAGATAGGTTTCAAAAATAAAACAGCAACAATGATTACACGTTCTGTCATTCGAGAATTGTTATTACTTTCAACAATTTGAATAACGATTTTTAGACGATTATATTTCCATCAATGTGATCTCCTCAACCTTCGAAAAGTACTTTATTTCCTTTTTTATTTTTTTCAACCCTTCGTTTTCGTCCAGCTTAGAAAATGTAATGGGCGGGTACAATTATCTTCATACAGCTTATTGGGGGGGGGGGGGGGATAAAACATCATTATATTCAACCTTGCATATTATAACAAAACAAAATCACGGAGAAAAAAAAAGAAAATGAATTTGTCCATGTCCTGGAAAGCCAGAAGGTAACTTAAATCAATCGATGATACACGTGTAGGGTTTTGTTTTCAGTCAGGGTTAACCGGAAACAAGGAAGTTGCAATATATACTTATTTATTATGGACATCTCAGCGACAACCGTTATTTTCATGGATATTGAGACCATTGAGTTTGGATCAGATATTCATTCCCTTTTCAATATGGTGACAACCGTTCATTTAATCGTCAGTTTGGCAGTGATCACTTCTGTTTGTCTGGCAGGTAAGACTTCGTTTCAATTGCTATTTTTTGTAATGGTGTATATGTATTACGATAGATCAATTAATTTTAGCAATTTTTTTGTCATTACATGCAGGCTTATGTGATTCATATTAATATATTTTATTTTCATATTTTATAACATGCAGAGTTACTAGTAAGGCCACATAGCTGTTCAGCTTTGTTTGCCAATATTCCTTGTGGGAATTGTTTTTATAATATTAATCGAAGTATTCAACATTGGATAGCAAGAAAGGAGTAGAATGTACAAAAAATAGTTGCATATTGCAAAAATAGTTTGCAATAGTCATTTCATGTTCCGCTTTGATTGAAGCTTTGTGGAACTCTTAGGAAGAATAAGTTGTTAAGCTTACTTGCAAAATATTTGCGAATAGTGTGCCTCTTTGTTCTTGAGATATTCCGATGCATTTTTTTTTTAACATTGGTATCTTGAAACATCGATATAAACGAAAGTAAGAAAGGTCGAGAGCTTCGCTGTAAATAAAATAGTCCACTTATTTATGGTACTGGGTCAAATTTCTGTATTACCCAAAGATCACCAAAAGATTTCGTATTATGCTTTTTTAGAATAATTGTAGCCATCTTGATTAATTATTCCATTCATTACTGGTGAACTAGTAGGGTGAGAAAAAAAATTGGCAAAGAACACTTTTCTAAAACAATTTTCAAAGAAATAATATGGTCAAACTCTTTGGACGGCAGTTTTATTCAGCTCAGAAATCTTTCATTGACTGGGGTTTCATGAAATTAATTATTTCTTTAAATATGTATACGGAAACGAAAACTGTGCACAAAGTTTATCCAACGATGTGCCCGCGGATGTCATGGTGCCTATAAGTTCGTTTTATGTCTCCCTCCTTAACTTTGCTGAATATAAAATTTTAGAATACATTTTAGATTACATAGTCAATCAACGTTAATTTTATTTCTTGGAACAGGAACATTCTTCCATCCTTCTTCTTCTTCTTATATTATTATTAACCTTTATGAGGCACATCCCATTAGTCAGATGCACCCTAAACTTTACTGTTCTACACTAATATATCAGGGTTACCAGCTGTCCTCAATTTCTATGATATATCCTATTTTTTTATTTAACTTACATCCTCCTCCTTGTAGTGACGATAGATACAAAATCTTCATGTTTTCAAATATCAGATTTTTTGTATTTGTTGACCCAATTCAAACTATAAAAGAGTGTTCTCTCTAATTGGTGTTCAGTGGGCTGAAAAGCAAAATAAGCTTTTGATTGAGTCGATCCCAGGATTCACTGTTGTTTAGTAAAATCTAACGTCTCATTACTTTTTTTTTTCTTTTTTCAGATTTCCGTTAATACTTGATTTCTAAAATAGATTTACTGAAACAAAATCTTCAAACCAAAAGTATGCAAAGAAAGAAAAAAAAAGAGAAGAAGGAAGATTTGGTCAGTGGTTTTAAATTAATTTGCGTGGCATGTTTAGTAATTTTATTTGGTCCCACTTACTAAACATTAATAATCACGACTAAATTTGTTTAGCCAGCCAGACGAGAATAAAACAAAGTTTGGTTAAATATTTCAAAGTGTTCATGTTCTCGGTAAAGGTTACGAAATAGGATTTTGAGTGGTTTACCCATTATTTGGTAAACTGAATACGTTCAAGTTACTGCGCTAGTTTCTACATTAATATTCATAACACCTTCCCCCTTACTACAAAATAATTCTATATACGTTCTTCTTATAGTGATGCTTACGAGACTGGCTCTTTCTTTCAATTCCGTTAATATTAACTAATTGTCTATACTGTATTGTTTTACAGCTGTTTCCGTCGCATTGGTTGTAAAAATGACTACAATAATGAACTACAAGACAACATATTATGGTTGAATTATGTATATGCCTTGTCTTGCACTTTTTACTTTTATTAAATTTTCTTATCAGCATATCAAGCAAATAGTTCATGTGTTGTTAGCCAACAGTCACTTTCATTATATTCTCTTAGTTAATGCACCACAAACTACAATAAACCTGTAAAGTTTTCTTAAGTACCATTTGAAATTGAAAGAAAAGAATACTTCTGGACCATAATGGTTCTTTTTCGGACCTTAAGGTTAATGTAGATCAACGATCTGCAACAAAGGATGGCAGCACTATCTCCGTATATATTTAATATTCAAGCCTCCTTCAAATTCAAGCCTATTTCAGGGAAAAAAGTTCATAACCAATTCAAGAGTTCGATCAATGCCGCTTTTTATTTTCATTTATCTTCATTGTTGAAATCGCTTGATTGTTGTTGTGAATATCAAAACCTGTAATAATGAAACTCTGTCAACAGTGAACAAAAAAATAAAAAAAAATCGGCATTGATCGAGCTCTTGAATTGGTTATGAACTTTCTTTCCTGAAAGTTTGAACTCTTGAATTTGTAGGAGCAGCATAGAAATTTCATGCAACGATAAAACTACATTAGACATATACGGAGGTAGTGTTGCCATCTTTTGTTGAAGATCGTTGCTTTACATTAACCTTAATGAAAGCTATCCACAGTTGTTCTCCTGTGTTTCAACTATCATCCTCATCCGAAAAATATAAACTGGTAACACTGAATTTTCTTCATAATGGTTTTACTGATAGAGAGTTTTTCCATCTTTAAAGTACTGAAGTTTTATAAAACATATGTATGAGTACAGTGTGCGACATTTAATATTTTTCGAACCAGTGGTAGTAGGAAAGGGGGAAGAAATAGATTGGAAATTCCAAGCGTTGTTCCTGACTGAAGATAACAGAGTTTGTCGTTATTAAGCGTTAAGTCGCAGTAAAATTAACACAGCTCTCGAATATTTAAAAACTCTGTTGTACGAGGTGTGAGTAAACCTAATTCGAATGTACTGATTTTAAATCTTCTTATATATCTCCGTATCGATAAGTTTTCCTTACCACAATAGTGTATATGCACAGATGTAACAAAAAATATTTTAAAGTTTATAGAACTTCTTTGTATATGGATATGCATCATATTTCACGTCTCAACGCGTATTGCTGAAGAGGGATATGAAGGGAGTAAAGAATCACCACAGAGAGATTGGTAAAGGAAATATACCAATAGCTTAATTAATGTGATAGTAACATCAAATTAAGCCTTTCCGCTAGCATTTTCAGTTTGAGGGTATAAAGGGAAAATTGGGAGGGTGAAAGTCGAGTTTTGTACAGTTTATATCGATTTTTCACCACAAAAAATTAAAGTTAAGGGATGTTGTCGAGAATTTGGGGGTAACACTCCCACAGGGAAGGGGGGATAGCGGAATCACTGGTTTCAACATATAAAGAAACGCTCTAGGTATACAGTAGTGTGATTGCATCATCGCCTATCTCACGTACTGACGTATCTGAATGATGGAGTTATTTCAGCTTACAAGAAAGTATTGGCAAAAATTGTAATCTAAATAATTATCTTGTTTGTGATTTTAACAGTATGAACTTCATTAATTTCAAAGTGTAAGCGGTACTTCTGTAGTGTAATCCTGAAAAAGTTAAACAAATGTGTATAGGTTCTCCTGAAAAGCATCGAAAATCTGATACATCTGTTCGTGAGATGAACGATTACGTGATATCTTGTACGTGATATGTGAAAAACCCTGTCAGCATAATTTAAATCAGTATATTTGAAATAAATTCAGTCATCTATCAAACACGGTGTAGCAAAATCCTTGTAGGACAGTGTTGATGATAGAGCATAGCAAGACATAACTATTACCAGGACTACAAACACCACGCGAGCAAGGTTTCACTTTATTCGAAGAGGAATAGTGGAAGTCACTAAGCTTGGTTATTACACGAGACATATCTCTCCGCGTTTTCTCAACATCGTTGGTATAATTTATATGAATAGTTTAATTGTTTTATGGCTCATTTAGTAATACATTACACTGTTCTTACATTATAAGTACATTATTATTGTCACAAAACCTTGTGTGATACGAAAAGTGGAATGTACATTTTAAATGAAAACACTCGAATTAGATTTACGGCCCTAACCATAATTGCTTAAAGACCATAAATAAATTCAAACCAGCGTTAGTCACCTATTAAACCTCATTCCCCAGAAATAGAATAGTGTTATGTGCCGTACAAGTTAACAAGACATAAAGAAAAATGTATGTAGATCTTACTATGTAAGTAACTTTTAAATTCTGCACAATGCGTAGTGTATGTTATGAAGGTTAGAAAAATGGTAAAATACAAGTAAATCTAATTGTATTCAGTACTTTGTATCTTTTTTACCTCTTTCCTTAGCTCCATGCGCGGATTCTCCCCAACTAAACGCTGTTTGCGATAGAATATTGAACGCAGTGAATTCCAAACTTCAATCACAGACAACTTCAGCTACCATTCCAGGTAAGTATAGTGTTTCGAAGCACTGATTTCACATGAACAGTTACTTTCTTTACTACAGCTAGAATTAACATAATTGATTCTCCAGAAATAATTCAAATATTGATATAGGAAATGTTGTTATCTGTAATTCCATTGTTCTTTCTTGCAATGTTTCTGGTGCAAACAAAAGGCATTATGCAAAAATTAAGTAAGTGTATCTAAGTTATATCTGGTGTAGTAAAAAGTAATCCATTATTTTGCCAATAGATGGCTTCAGTGATCTGTATCTCGCGTTGTATAAGTCCGATCGGGTTCAACGAGATGGCGTTCAAACGATGAGATTGCGTACTACAAACACTGTTCAGATAGTTGTGATGAGTTGACTCAGTGTTGTGTGAGCGCGCGTCAAAATGGACACTAACAAAGAGAAAATACGCTATATTTTACAGTTTTTCTTCGATAAAGGCGAAAACGCAAGCCAGGCGGCTGCAAATATGAATAGTGTTTATGGTCCTGATACTGTAACAGCCAATCACGAGCAATTTTGGTTTCGTCGATTCCGTTCCGGTAATTTTGACGTCAAAGATGTACCACGCACTGGAAGGCCAAGTGTCGAAAATGTAGATAAAATCATGGACATTGTCGCGTCCGACCGTCATGTAAGCACTGTTTTGATTGCCCAAGAGCTAAACATTGCACAAAAAACCGTGTGGAACCATTTGCATAAGGCTGGATACAAAAAGAAGCTTGATGTATGGGTGCCACAACAGTTAACGCAAAAAAAACCCTCATGGACCGAATTTCCATCTGCGAATCGCTGCTGAATCGCAACAAAAGCGACCCATTTCTGAAGCGGTTGGTGACTGGTGATGAAAAGTGGATCACTTACGACAACGTCACGCGAAAACGGTCGTGGTCGAAGCGCGGTGCGCCGGCGCAAACGGTGCCCAAGCCAGGATTGACGGCCAGGAAGGTTTTGCTGTGTGTTTGGTGGGATTGGCAGGGAATTATCTACTATGAGCTTCTCCCCTACGGCCAAACCCTTAACTCGGAACTATACTGTCAACAATTGGACCGTCTGAAGGCAGCAATTGCCCAGCTTTGGCCAATAGAAGAGGCATTGTGTTCCACCAGGACAACGCCAGGCCACACACATCGATAGTGACTCGCCAGAAGCTCCGGGAGCTTGGTTGGAGGTTCTTATGCATCCACCTTATAGTCCGGACCTGGCACCGAGTGATTACCATCTGTCCACCATGGCGAACACGTTTGCTGGTGAAAAATTCGCTTCAAGAGAGGCTTGTGAAAATCGACTGTCTCAATTTTTTGCCAAAAGGGACAAGGGCTTCTATGAGAGAGGCATCATGATATTACCTTCCAAATGGCAACACGTTATCGAACAAAACGGCGCATATGTGACCTAAATCGGATCATTCTAACTATGGTAAGTCAAGCCTTCAATGTCATGCAAATATAATGGATTACTTTTTACTGCACCAGATATATTAATAACTTTCTGTTAAAATAGTTGGTTTCTTACAAGGAGACCGTCAATGAGATCATATCGAAACATACCATGATATTTTCCTACGATAATCTATATCCTACAGAGATATATATCTACAGAGGTATATATCCTACAGAGGTAATATATATAAATATCAGCGGCGGCTCTCGTATCCAAGTTTGTTCGGTTGTGCAAACTACCCTCTAATATTTCTATTCTTGAAGTGTGTTACAAATCATCTTGCTTCTTATTCTTATCATTCTTTAACTCAGTGAACGCTCACATAACAGAGAGAGAGAGAACGCGCGCCCTCAGTTCTGGCTGGTCGCAAGCAGCAGCTCGTTTGCTTTGTTTTCTTCAGGTTGACAACCGAGAACGTTGAGGGTAAAAGTGAGCTTTTAGGCTTCTCAGCGGGTGGAGGAGTATAAGAGGGTACAAGGAAGATCGTCGCCTCCATAAGGCTCTATATGTAGCAAATTTTAGGCAACCGAACTTAGCGAAGTGGACTAGATAGCATACACACACAGTTTCCCGCGTGTAAAATTCCCGCACCCTTGTCAATGTGCAAAGTGTTTTCAATTCCCACGTCAGAAATAATTTCTCGCAACTATTTTTCTTCTCTTGAGGTCAATTGATTGAATGGAAAGACAGTTTATATATATATATATATATATATGATTAAATATCTGTTATCAAAAATGCTTTTTAAAATCATTTCTTTGGAATAATGCCCCAAAATAATAATAATTCTTAATTGTTTCGCCTTCTTTTATTATTCTGAAGCATGACCTAACTTTGAATCATCCTGCCGACTATTCTGATTAAAACTTATCCAAATTCTCGCAGACCAATCCAGTGCATGTTCAAGTAGTATGTAACTCTGTTTAAGTATAAAAAAACCCACTTAGGGACATATGACAACTCTATGATATATATTTTTCAATTTTACACGTTTCCAAAACCATGAAAGGAAATCATGCCTCTTGGATGGAAAGTTAATCAAGACATGCAATTGCAATTGCACTCACCGAGCAACCGTAGCTCAGTTCATAGAGTATTAGCTTCGCTTTCGGCAGGTCATTGGTCCGACCCATCACCCGACCGACTGAGGTTTTCCATGGGTTTTCTGTCACACCAGGCAAATGCCGAGATCGATCTTAAACCTAGAATCAGGTCGATTACTTCCCGCATCCTGTCCCCATCCCTAGACAGCCCTGAGCCATAGATGCCTAAAGGTCATAAATGGATTCAACTCAATAGCACCACGCGTGTACCACAGGAGTCTACGAAGAATAAGAACAGGTTTCACGGGAACTTTAATGCCTCTGCAGCATCTTAAGGCAGTAATTCATCCCAAGGAGAAAAGAACGGGTTAGATATTGATTACGTTCTTAACTCAATGGGCGTCACAGCATTAGCCTGCATGACTGACGGATACCTCGAAATGACGGACCCCTGAGTTCGATCCCACGTTCAGTCACGGCTTTAAAATAGTTTGGGGACGAACATAACCAGGGCTGGAATGGTAAGATTTTTGGGGGGTACACGTTGCTCAATAAAAATCCGGATTTGGGAACACGTTCCTTTATATTTATGCACTGAGGTGGGTACACGCTGTGATTTATACTATTAGGTGGGTACACGGCGTGTACCCGCGTATACCCTCCATTCCACCCCTGAACATAACCCTCAGCGATGTACTGCTCTTACATATGAACCTTCTCATCTGGCGAAAATTGTGAACAATTACAATTGCTATTATAATTACTTCTGATATGATTATAAGAACGAGCATAGTTGATTTGACTCCTCCTCGACAGGAAATATTCCTCAATAGATGAAACATGCTGTTAAACTTCTGCTTCCACTCATCAGTTTTCGATAATTTTAATAATTTTTCTCCAATATTCTCAAAGTTCATATCTTTTTCTTAACTTACATTTGTGGATCAGACAGACAGTTAGACAGCCATGGCCTAAGTATGACACATGTCTTGGAAATTATATCCCACAGCGAGCGCTCTTTCAGGAAGAGGGAAGAAGGTAGCGGCCAGGACCATTGTCGAGGTGCTATGCCGATATTCGCCTAGTGAAGCTTAAACAAACCATGGAAAACATCAATCAGTAACCTAGAAGTACTTCTTGAACCTGTCTGTCTCGCCAGTGCCGATCCAGAGTCCGTGAACGTAACCACAGAAATACGGAAGCTGGAAATGTTTTATTTCTTGCTATTCTACAAAGTAGATTAATATTCAATACGTTATTTGACTTAATAATTTTCATCAACGAAGCCCTATCCAAGCTCAACGAAATTCTTTGTTAGTTTCATAACATTACAAATTACAATACTTTTTTGTTGACTAGAACATGTTGTTATTGTTGTTCTTTATTATTATTATTATTATTACCAATAATAATAATAATAATAATAATGCAAAAGATGCTGTAATATTTTGTGCACCACCTGAAGTCCAGACCACGAGCCGCCACTGATATATATATATATAAAAAAATAGATGCCCATATTAACTGCAAGGTACCGAAATAGAGGCTGGAATATTTGTCGAAATGTACAAAAATTTATTTTTTATTATTCAATCAACAGTAACTTCTGCTTCACTTTCGTTCTGGAATGAAACACTGCCGAGTTGTAGCGTCGCCTCCTATACCGCAGTACTCCTCGCCAGGAGCGTATTAAGGGTGTCTGGATTCTCCGAAATCAATGGTTTAATTTTTTTGTAAAATAGGCAAAATTATACAGATTTTACCAAAACGATCTAAATTTCGGGGTTCCCAGACTCCCTAAATATGAACTTATCCCATGAGTAAGGTCGTAGGTTTGCACCGTGAGGAGAAGACCGATAACTTACCTCGAACACTAACTTTAGTCAGGAAAATAGTCTCCATCGGACTCCAAAACATTCTGCCACATATCAACCAGTTGTTGAATGTTGAAAGAATCACCGGTTTTCGAAGTAAAGAACTGGGTCACTGTTCGTCGCATGCCATCCTCATTTTGCAGTGTTTTCCCAGAAAGATGGCTTTGCAGACTGCGAAAAAGACAGTTTGCTGTAAGATTTGATGAAAACGCCGCGTGGAGGGGGTTTCTCCTAGCCACATTCCTCGATTTTAGCACAGGTCCTTCTTGCCATGTGTGGGCGCCCGTTATCACCGTGGATGAGCACACCCTTGCGATTAACCAGACCAGGACACTTCTCCAACAATGCAGTCCGTAAGTGTTCAAGCTGCTCACAGTAGACATTTGCATTGATGGTCTGGTTACGTGGCAACAGCTCAAAATAAATTGTCCCACGGATATCCCTCCAAACACTCAACATCTTCTTGCAGGGATCTTGTTTTGGCACAGTTTCTTCGGCCTTCTTCTCAAGTACCCACTGCTTTTTGTCTGTAATGTTATGGTAGAGAACCCACTTTTCATCCCGTGTCACCATTCTGTCCAGAAATGGCTCACGTCTCTGATGGGTGAGCAGGGAACTGAAGGTGTCAACTCGATGCTGCTTCTGTTGAAGCTTTAACGCATTGGGTAACCATTTTCCGAGTTTCGACGCGTACTCATGGTCCTGCAGATGACGATGAACGTTCGAATGGGTGACATGGAGTTCGTTGGCCAGTTCTTCAACAGTTTGCATTGGATTTGACTCTACCGCTGCTCGCAGTTCATCGTTGTCCAGCTGCACAGGTCTCCCTTCTCGTGGCTTATCGGTGAAGCTGATGTCCCCAGACCGAAACCTCTGGAACCACCTCTGGTACTTTCGCACATCCTCAGCACCCTGGCCATATGCGGCATTGATATTTCGTGCCACTGCGCTGTCTGGATATCCCTGGTGACATTCATACAGCATGACATGCAGTATGTGGTTCTCTGACACTGCCATGATAAACACAAGCCACACTTCCAAAACATGGAGTACCCCGTTTTCCTTCTACACACTGCTGTACAATCAAGTGTTCTTTATGACTCAGCTATGGCACGTGTCGTGTACTTCACTATTCGCTCGTTAGATGACGTCATTGCAGAGGTCATCGCACATAGGACATTACTTATGGGATAACCCGATATTATTATTATTATTATTGGGCAGATAGGAGGCAGTTGTAATCATAATATCCCACTTAATCCAAAGATTTTCGTGAATATAACGTGGAATTTTTAAAGAAGAAAGCATAATAGAATGAACCAAAAGATAAGCGTCTGATACGGATCTGGTTAGTCTGCTTTGTACCCAAATGTATAAACAAAGTTAATCCTAAGTGAATTTCTCACAATGCTATACTATAAACTTGAAAGCTTACTAAGAGTTCGATTTGATAATATAATTTACTTGTATATGAAAAAGAATATATAGCTATCCCGAATGTATTTTTCGAGACAGTGAACTCTTTTACGAGAAACCGGGAAGTCTGGAGTGAAGGTAGTAATTAGTACAAAATCTAAGTATAATATCTGCAATTTCACAGAAGTGCATTTAACAGAAAAATGTTGTGATGGCAGTGTGTAGCGTTACCATGACTGCAAACAATCCAACGAATCGAGGTCGCTGAGTTCAAACCTAAAATAGGTACACTGAGAATCTTATTCGGAATTATGTATCTGTATACAAGAATTCTTGTAGAAACAAGATTCGTTAGAAGGTTTGTATCCAATACATTCCCCAAAATGATCTTACGCGGAATATAATTTATACAGGACTTCTAAAGAATTCTATTTCTACAAGAATTCCTGTAGGGTAAGTATGCCCAATTTCGCAGTATATTTTATATTTTTCCTATATTATCAATTATATAATTTGCTAATAATAACGCACTACATTGTTTGATAAGTTCTTTCAAACCTGACCAGAGACATGTTTTGTAATTTATTTTTTCCTTTTAGAAATTTAGTAATTATCATCTAAAGTACATAATGCAACTGCTCCCAATTTCGCAGTTCTCCTTCCTAATTTCGCAATAGAGCTGCCTAATTTCGCACTATTGTCTTTTTGGTATTAATTTTACTACATCACTACGTTATACGCCTATATTCCGTTAGAGTACATTTAGGTGTATAGGCCTATATAAAATTTATAATGCTGTGTCAATATTTTTATATTATTTATTATGCTGTCATAAAATATTTGTGTGTTATTTATTAATTCTAAATGATCATAGTGTATCTTATCATTAAAATTAGCGAAGCTAAACAAAATGTAGGCCTATGCCTAATTACACATGGAAAACTATTAAAAATTATTATTAATCCTGTTGAAATAGCTAGATACAATAAGAAATAATAGAACGTAAAAAAGGAAATTGCATAGGCAAGGCAGTTCCAATTAAACAAAAGCTAGCCTATATGATAGACCAAATGAGGAAAGGTACAACATGGTCAAGTGCAAGAATGGTTCTTACTCATCTTCCTCCCTGGAACCATGGCACATGAAATCAGGTTCATAGCGCAGAAGACCCTGGCAAGGTTCATAAAACCAATCAAAACAATGAAGACACTATCCATTTCACGCCTGCTTTGTCGTCCTTAAAATGTTCTTCACAAGACAGATGTTGCTGTCGTTTGCTTTGATCCTAGTAAGTGCAGGATTAGGAATAGATTTTATTCCAGATGTTCCTTGCTGAGACACTTCCACTGCAACGGCTCTGGTGTGTCGACGACATGCATATGAGCAGCAGACTGCTTGAACGTGCTTTCAGGAAGAACATGTTTGTTCAGTGGATAAATTCCAGTTTTTCTGAAACCACTTGTAATGTTCTTCATTGTAACACTTTCTTGCATCACTTTGCCAAAGAGAGGCATAAAATCTTTCCTTGTTGGTTTGTAACCGATTTCAGTAGATCTTTCACCATTTTCCTCCAGAGAGACTTCGTTGGGCCATAAACACTAACATCAAGTGGTTGCAGAATGTGTGTGGTATGGGAGGGGAAAGTGAGAAATATCAGTTGCTTATCTTCGGCGAATTGCAAAGCCTGTGGGGTTAATTTTTTTATACTACGCTTTAATTCATAAAAATAACTTTTTTCAGTTTAACGAATATGAGCATTTTTAAATTCCAACCCCCCCTTATCAGTAGGTTGGTTATTTTATCGTGTCATAGTAATAACTGTAAACACATATAGCTGTGAGTGTAAGATCTGCACTACAAATATTCATACATTTTAAGGTTCGACACAGTGAGCATTGCATGATTACCAACAGGTTTACCCAGAATATCCCCCTTCCCTCTTCGCCTAGTGCAACTCTAAAATGTCACAGAAAATGTTTTAAAGGCTTACAAGGGTTTCTAGAGTTTAAATTTCCAAACAAAAGATCCAACGATAGAGTATGTTCAATTTGACAACGTTGCACACAAACGTGTTGTTACAACCTAATCTCCCTTGCTTTGTCTTGTCGTGTACCGGAGCTAAGCAAACCTTTACCGAAATTAAGCCCATAATGGGCTTTGAATGATGGCTACAGATATTATGAATATACCCTTATATTACTTGTCATTTCCTCTCTACATTTACATATGCATGCTGTAATATACTCAACATCAATGCTACAAATACCTGGCGAAAGAAGGAGCTGCACTCGATGTCTTTGAACGTTACGAAAAACATACGACTCTTCCTATCTCTTCTAGTTTCTTCCAAATTCTTCAGATGACAGAGCAGGAAAAAAAGCTTCATATAAAGGAGTATCTACCGTATATTTATTATCAATGAGTCGACACACTTCCACATCATTTCCTAACTTCGTTCTACTTGAACTACTTGTTCAAGTTAGTGCGAAATTGGGGATACTGCGAAATAAGGCATACTTACCCTATGTTTTACAGTTCAATTAGAATGTATTGAAATACAGAATGAATGACATGTTATACATGCCAGGCATGTAATTTTATCAGTAAAGAATGTAGTCGTATTTTGCCTCCGTCATGTCAGAAAGGGAATAATATCCTGACAGTCATGTTAAGATATCCTGATGCATGTAAAGTTTACATGCAAAGAATGGGATATTGTACGGCCGGGAATGAAATAGTAACAGGACCTAGAATGATTATCATGTAAAGTTATCCAGACAGGACTGTAAATATCTCCAGCCTTGACTGTATAAGTGTTACATGGCAGGCATGTAAAAAAGTCCTGCTAAGCGTGTAACGATATTCTGACATGAAAGGAACTTTCTGCGTGACTATACAGCGTATTATCACCAGTTATGCCTATATGATTAAAACTACATTCTTAAAAACAATACTTCTTCTTGTTTGTAAGGTAATTGCTTTTACGAATGTACTTTTAATCATATAGGCATAACTGGTGATAATACGCTGTATAGTCACGCAAAAAGTTTCATTCATGTCAGGATATCGTTACACGCTTGGCAGGATTTTTTTTACATGCCTGCCATGTAACACTTATACAGTCAAGGCTGGAGATATTTAAACTCCTGTCTGGATATACTTTACATGATGATCATCCTAGGTCCTGTTACTATTACATTCCCGGCCGTACTATTTTCATTCTTTACATGTAAATTTTACATGCATCAGGATATCTTTTCATGACTGTCAGGATATTATTCCTTCCCCTTTCTGTAGTTTTAATCATATAGGTATTAATAATGTATCTTAATTTGGGTATATATGGGGAAAACAAGGAGTACCAATTAGGGACCAAATACCAATCATCGACCAACGTGATTGTTTAGTGCAATTTGCAGCTATGGTATATGTATTATGCACGAAGTCTGCATACTACCGTGCTTATCTTTGTTTTTATATGTTATTTTGCTACGCAGTCCGGACGCAGTTGTACATGGTCAACAAAACACAATCAGATCTTCAATTAGAAACCACATTAATAACGCTTACTTACCAACAAACTGTTAAATAAAACTGAATTCCAGTCTTCGCGTAACTTTTTCACGTCGTTCGACATAGTGTTCCTTACTGTTCTTTCGCACTGGTCATCATGCTTTTCGTACATGATGTCTTTCATGTAGTTTGTCCTGAGTTTTTACCTGATAAAAAGTGCAGAGAGTATGGACTTCCTTACATTTCTCAGTCTAGACTTCTGCTGAGAATGTCTTTTCAGCAGGATACATGTACAAGTTTCCCGTAGTGCCTGTTATTTTGTCATTATAATGACGTTTTCGAAAAAAACTAAATTTAGAATGGAATAATACCAAAAAACGTAGTGCGGTTCTTACAAAATTACTGTAACTTTTCACAGATTTTTTTTTTCGAAAAACCATTACTAAGATGTAATTTCCGGGCCCTCGATTTCTCTATCTGCTTTCAGTCCTGGGAAGTTCCCAAAAATGAAACTTGTTCAAATTTCAGTTCCTAATCATTTATAGGAACCTTGAAGTTCAGTTGAAAGTCTTGAATTGGAAAAGTAACATATTGATTTCAAGTTCCGACAACAAAATAAAGTTATGCATTCTAATTCCTAAAAAGAAGGATTTTTATCCACATTCCAGCAACAAAATGAACTTTGGGGTTTCAGTTTTTCGAAAAACGAATTCATCCGTGTTGCAGCAGAAAATAAATGAACTTATGGCATTATTCAAGTTCCTCAGAGAAAGAACTTTATCCACATACCAGTAAAGAAAAGCTATGTGGTCATGAGTTCATGGATAAGGGTGGTGAATCACGTGCCATAACATTGTTAGTTTTTTCGTTCCAAGAATAATTTATTGATGTATACACTCGAATCACAGACAAAGGAAAGATTTTTTGGCTATATCAGTTTCTCTTAAAAATGGAACGTTCACTCGTTCCTTCTAAAAAGGAAATTGATTCCGTTCACGTTCCGAATTGTTCAAAAGGAACTGGTTCCAAGGAAGATTTTTCAAAAAAGAATTCCGTTCTGGGAACGCGTTCATCCCTAAAGTTTGAAGTTATGCATTAAATTGTATTTATAGATAAATCAGTGTAGTTTGTGTGTCCCATATTTACTTTACAATTCCAGAGCAAAGTGGGTTAATTCTAAAGTGAGATAAATCTTGCATGAAAATTGAAGACCTGAATTACAAAACATTGTTCCTATTAAAAAAAAAAAATACTCCGGTGGTCTTAGGATGTTTGGCAATTCAGGTCTTCAATTAAGATACAGTATGTAATATTTATTAACTACATGATAACATAATGAGCAACAAAATAATGTTGATTGTTGTCCAATAATGTGCTCTACAATTCTCATGTATTTGTAATTGATTACCACTTTGCTTTACAGTTACATCACAAGGCGAAGTCCAGGTAACTGGTGGACAGATTGCAAGAGTTGGAAGTTTACAAAGAAGTGAGAACTGTCATTGCCAAAGGATTGGAAACAGAAAGGTAAGACAAAAGGAACAAACTAAACGTTTAGACAATTTTATTAGATAGTTTTGGATTTCTGCTTACCGATCAAACCCGGTTAAAAAACATTTCCACAGACGCAAGTTAAAATAACCGAAATCGGTTGTTGCAGCGACCGAGATCTTAGTTGAGTGGTGAGCCTAGTAACTGCTTCTAATTGACATGATTAGAATAACCGATTTTATGTTGCTTAAGATGATGAACTGAGTTTATTTGGAAATACGTTAGTTAAGCAACGTGGAGGGCTGTACCAGTTCTTTGGAACCGTTTAGTGCTTAGACAATATTAACCTTTAATTCGTCCTGTTCGATATCGACGAACTTACTCGCTGAAGGTAACTTTACTTGGCAAAAGTTAACCTTTTCATTTCTGTGTGTGTGACTGAGATATTCCAGAGTTTTTCTCAGTTTTACCAGGTGAATGCTGGTGTGGTATCCAAAATAAGACTCTGGTCTCTAGATTCCACACCTCTACTTAGTGATACGAAGAGAAAATTTTTTCACTGATAAGATTTTTTTTTTACTGAACATTCCATCATTTTTACTTCATATTGATGTTAACCATAAAAGACAAGTATATATTTTCTTAACTCTTTGCAGCCGTAATATCTAACTATTTTGAACCTTATGCAGCCCTATGGTTTCATTTTTTTTTATTAAGCTGTAAAAGCAAATATGGTTTGCTGCGTACTTCTTTTGAGAAGATCTTAAGCATAACCATAATATGAAAAATAGTTACTCTACAAGCCATTGATCAATACATAAAGAGGCGTAATGAAGTTCAGAAAATTGTCTAAAGAATAAATGTACGATTTTCTTTCTCCTAGGAATTAGTAATTTACAGATACAAAACTAAGCAAGAACTTAGTTGAGTCGCCAAACGCTAAGTTAAGAGAAAATCAAATTTCAAATTGAAAAAAGAACATCAAATTCCTATTATATATTTTTATCTAATGACATTTGAATTGAACAGTCTGTATTCACACTATATAGGATATGTTCAACTTATTCCAAAAGGGAACAGCTAGAAAAGAATTTATACAGCCGTAGTCTGTTTTCAATCGTTTCTCCTTGTTAGAAAATCTTAATCAATGCATCTTATTTAAATTATCAGATATTAGTTTACCTGAAATTAATTTCCTGAAATGTAATCAAAGTGAAAACAAAATGCAGTTGAAAATATTCACTGCGACGTATAATTGTAGTATTTTTTGTACTTAGTTTTCATCTTTGATTAATAATACTTCACGTTAGTAATTTTATTTGTAGATTTGTAGTTTTTATTGATTGAGGTGGTTTCTATAGCCATGCTGAGTTTCTATAGTAAAAATTTTATTTTTCTCACACAGATCAGACACACACAGACACTTTATTGAATTATCTCAATTGTCAGTGTTCGTACACCCAAATATCATTAAAAATAATAATTACAGTGCTCGAAACGAAAATTTAGGCGTGATGGCATATTTTCGAAGCAATGACATCAGGTATGTCATTTAACATAATTTTCTGTCAAAAACTGCCGGTATAAGAAGAAAAATAAAGAGAGGTACCGGTATATCGTACCGGCGTATACTGTCTCATTACGAGCACTGATTAATTACCTCAGCTTGGTAGTGTCCATTATTTACTGCATAGTCAATTACCATAATACATTTTTTTCGTAGAAACATAACCATTATCAATCTATTATCAATGATCTGGTTACCCAGAAACCCTGAGTCTTGTTATCATTTGGTTAACAAATTATCAAACTGAAAACAGTTTCTTTGTCAGTTAGAAAACCGTTAGTTTTCAACTTGATGTGATAGTAGGCATAGTTGATGAGTATGTTTACCTAGGGCAGCTCAAAACATCGAATGCCAAGTTGACTGATGAAATAAACAGAAGATGTAAAATGGCGTGGATTTCGTTTGGAAGACTACACTTTATTTTCAAAAGCAAACGCCCAATGTGTCTCAAGCGTAAAGTTTACAATCAATGTGCCTTACCTGTGATGATGTATGGCTGTGAAAGTTGGACATTCAATGCGCAAACGACTCAAAGATTAAGAGTCACACAAAGAGCAATGGGGAGATGCATGCTAGGAATTACCAGGAAGACAAATGAATGGAATCGCGCACAAACAAAAGTAGAGGATGTAATTAAGACTGCGAAGAAGATGAAGTGGAGATGGGCCGGTCACATAGCTAAACGAACAGGTGGAAGATAGACGACAAATGCATTACATTGGATTCCTAGAGAAAAGAAATGACCGAGACGACGTCCAAATGCAAGATGGGTAGATGAAATCAAGCGTTTTTCAGGAGCTACATGGATGAGGGTAGTAACAGACCGAGATATGTGGAAACAAAATGGGGAGGCCTTCATCCAGCAGTGGATAGAAAACGGCTGAATATGACGAGAGTGATGACAGTCTTTGTCGGTAATAATACTGTATTCTTGTTTTGTTAATAGAATAATAAAATAAGTCAATAATTATCACTTTAGGAAAATTTTCCGGACAATTTCTCTCCCGATTCAAGTTTTTCACAAAATTTTCAACCCTGTCACCGAATATCATCTCACAGACGTGTGACGGGCTTAAGCAACAGCTGCCAGATCAACCTATAGGGCCTATATACAGAAAACTAAGATTGCATTTTAAAATATTACTAAGTTTGGAAAAATAAAAGACTTAGGCTACATTTTGTCACTATTAAGGAACTCGTAACTATGATGTTACGAGGGAAACAAGCTGTGAGAATCGAATCTTCTTATTTTAGATTTTCTTTCTATCTTTCAGGCTCGAGTGTCAATGATTGCGCAAACAAGATCTTTACCTGTAACAGTGAATATGAATTACCATGAAATATCTACTGCTATGAAAGGCGAGGTAGCAGAGAGTAGAATGGCTATTTCCATGATCGTCGATGGGAGAAGTGGATCCATCAGACAGGAACAGTGCAGTTTTCTTGATGCAGGTTTGTTCGAAACTTACATTATTAGTAATAGCCTACTTCTTTAAAATTATTAGAGAATAGTGTTCACTTCAGATGAGTGGTTAAGCCCGTTACCTTCTAATCAAAGGGTCCCGGATCCTAACCAGCTTCGATTTAATCTATATCGCTCACTTAGCTCCTATCTCATTATAGGTCATATTTGAGTTCTGTCAACCGTTGTCTTTGACAAACCTTCAATCTCAGCAATCTGCCTTGCTGGTAATTCTAAACACATTCATTTATGTTCTCAACATTTTGAGAGAGATCGTATGTCGTAATGAATCCCTGTAGTAGGTAGTGTCATCTGCTACCACCCCGCTAAGCTAGATAACCTACTATACTGCTGTAGTCCGTTGTTGAGAATACAGATAAGGATAAAAGACCGTGCAAAACCATCTATTTTTGATTGGTGTATTGAATAGAGTATTGGACTGTAAGTCGGGAAACCCGGGTTCGATTCCCACCACTCTCTCACATTTTTATGTTGTATTTTTTAAGAACTTTACATTTTTCGTTATATAAATCATTGTTATCTTTTGCTTCCTTTCGCATCTTCAATATTTTACAGAATTCACGCAAATGGATGAGGTAAAGTCAGGTTAGATGCAAACATAACAGACTGCGTTTAATACCAGTTTTCCAACCTCTTCTCTCCTCATACTGCACGTAGTTTAGCTAACAGATGGCGATACCTACTTCTGTTGATTTATTACGACGTGCAAGCTCTCGCAACATTTGCCTAGGGAATTTCTTCAATGAGCCTTGCAGATTATGGTTCATCTTCAATATTGTCACTTCCTAGTAACTTAGCACGACTTTTCAAAGTCGTGGAGCTGGCTTTCAATCACTGATAAGCAACATAAATAGCAGACAACAATAGCCCTGTCATTGGCTGCTGGTAATGTGATGTAATAAAAAATATCCGCGCTGTTATCATGTCAAATAATTAAAGCTTGCAATTGTAGTACCATGGACGTTGCAAACAGTGCACTTGACGGTGCACCGTTGAATCCGGATACAGAGCATGTCAGCTGTTTAATTTCATATCATAGGAAAACAGTTAATAAGATTTTGCATTGTTTCCTATCATAGAAAGGAGGGAGCTATACCCTTGGTTGAAGAGGTGTTGTGTGAGCGACAAATTCAGAACTGTGTCGTGAGAGGAACCCAGCTACCAAAGTAAACTTGATTAAAACTTTTAAGCAAGTTTGCATGTCAAGTATTAAAGCTTACATCAAACTTGACATAGCAAGTCTCAAGCTTGAATCATACTTAATAGTGGGCACCTGATAAATTTATTGCAAGCTTTACATATCAAAGTGTTGAAATTTGAAATCCAAGATGGCGCCACTTTCTATGCTCGTATTCCTTTGCTATGGAGAATCATTGCAGACAAAATGAAGTAGTCGGAAAAATATTTTAGCATGTATGTACTGTGTATTTTAATAAAATGCTTTCTTTGTCTTTAATTTACAAATTGTTAACAACGGTAATATTAGACCCTCGTCGCTGGTTCTTTCTCTTCTCTCCTGAATTCAACTACCTTGTTTTTTATTTTATTTTTTACAGTGATATGAGAAGGAGTTTATTCCCCAAGGGTACTCATCATATGAAAACGAATGTTCTTTATGGTTATACGATATTCGATAATTAATACACCAATCTTCATTCACCTACAAAAATATAATAAAAAATGAATAAACAAATATTATCTCCATATTTGTTTATTGCCTTGCATTAAAAAAGTTATGCAAAGCGATAATTTTGTCAACTAGTAAAGTTCGGTGAGGAGTCGCCGTGGCCCAGGCGGTAGCGCGTCTAACTACGAATGGGGCGGCCCGGGTTCAAATCCGGCGGCCAGGACTCTGGAGATTTTCTCGCAGTGTTCCCATGCCTGGCTCTCTGATATGCACTTAGCCTCCTATCAAACTGACAGTGAGTATAAGAGTGTCCTTGGTACTCCTAGACACCTTGGTAAGGTAAAGTCGGGCGGGCCTGGGACTGACCACCCCACCTCACTTCGTACCATATGTCGAGAATATGTGAAGTAGAGTGGGCCATTCCCCCCCCCCCCAGATATTGGGGTTTGAGTTGTCATCAAAAGTTGTGCATTGGTACCAAATAAAACCATGCCAAATATGGCCGTCCTAAAACAATATTTCACCGGGCCTCTGGACTCCTAAAGGGCTCAATTGTTTTTTTGCAAAACAAGTAGTAAAAATATGATACGTTTCCACATTTTGGGGTTCGAGTAGTTATGAAAAGTAGTGCATTGGTGCGATATTTAGCCATGTCAAATGTGGCCCTTCTTGGCCGTTTTCAAACTAAAATTTCGCGGGCTGAGGGGCCAGGCTAGATATTTTTTGACCCGGCTATGTTTCGGCGAACAAACATAACGTAACATTCTACAAGTTTTGCACGCTACTCAAACTCAAATTTAAAAAAAATCGACCGTTTTGTGCCCTCCCCGAAAAAAAAATTGTTAAAAAGTTGTGTTTAAGTAACGTGCAAAAGTTATAGAATCTTAAGATATGTTTGGTCGCCCCAAACACAGGTCGATAACAAAATATTTACCCGGGACCAGGGGCCCAAAGAAAATTATAATTTTGAAAAGAGCCGAAATTTCCTTTTTTTTAGAAATTTGAGTTTGAGTAGCGTGCAAAAATTGTAGAATGTTATCTTGTGTTTGTTCACCAAAACACAGCCAGATCAAAAAAATATCTAGCCGGGCCCCTCAACCTGCGAAAATTTTAGTTTGAAAAGGGCCAAGAAGGGCCACATTTCACATGGCTAAATATCGTGCCAATGCATAACTTTTCGTAATTACTCGAACCCCAAAATGTGGAAACTGGTATAATATTTTTATTCCTTGTTTCGCAAAAAAAAAAAAAAAAAAAAAAAAAAAAAAAAAAAAAAAAAAATGGAGCCTTTTAGGGGTCTAGGGCCTCGGTGAAATATTGTTTTAGGACGGCCATATTTGGCATGCCTTTATTTGGTACCAATGCACAACTTTTGATGACAACTCGAACCTTTATATCTAAAAAAAAAAAAAAAAACTCGTCCCACCCTAATGTGAAGCACTACCTCCACATTCCCCATGGGCCGTCACTGCGCGTGCGTATCCCACAGGAGATAGCTTTACCTTTTTTTATTACCTTTACCTATTAAAGTTCGGTGAAACAAAAAATATGTCTGAAAATTCAAAATAGTTTATTTGTTAACAAAAGACAAAAGTTCGACTCCCCTCTCTAATAAATCCTGTATATAGGAAGACTGCG
>JAGDQP010012873.1:0-38767 GCA_022664845.1 Lepisma saccharinum
TTCTTCTGTAATCTTTCTTAATTCGGAGCCAACCAATCGAGAGCCGTGTGCGTTAAGCTGCAGCACAGAGCACTGTTCCGGCTGCATTCTATCTGGGATTTCTTGTATGTGCATAGCAGCGCGGCCATGACTCTCTCAATTCCAAGACCGCATTACCATGGGCCTTCACGAAATCTCGGTGGACCTCGTTTAAATCTAGGTATTCGGCTCTTCTTTCGAAGACTTCATCGACCAGCAACAAAAGCTCCCCGGGATCCGTTGGTATGTTGTTCCTTTTCAGCTTTATTCTATCGACAGCGTTTGGTATTTAAAAAGTTATTCGTTCTCCTTCATCCTGCAGGTTCCTAACCAAATGTCTCAAGGTAACAACTAAGATCTGTGGGTCTTCTAATATTGATAATTTGTATGCCTTTTCTGGTATTCCATAATTACAATTTTGGGTCATAGATGGTTTCTCTAATGATTATCTTCGTTTGCTTTCTTGTTTTCTTGATATTGTTTCCTCTTTCTCTTCCTTTTTGGGGTTTTCTTCGCTGTTGTCTACAATGTCAACACTCGGTTCTGCCAAGATTTCTTCAATCTTGTTCTTACCACGAACATTCGAATCTTCCCTTATTCCCTCAGCAAATTCAACGCATTCATTTCCAGTTCTATCGCTTGGTGTAAAAAGTTGCAGCCATCTTCGTCGCCAAGTTTTCTTTTTTTTCAGTTTGCACCCCAATCTCCTTTTTATTCGTTACGTTAAGTTCGTCCTTGTTTTTATTTTCCCTTATCCTTCTTCTGAATTCAATTAGCCTATTCCTGTCTCTCTTCTTTTGTGATGGAGATTTGTTTTTTACTTTTCTTTGTTCCAAAAATGTTTGATATTGATCCTCCTCTAATGTATCTGTTGCGTGACTAATCTCCATGTCCGCATTAGAATCTGATGACATTGTTTTATTTTCGTCCTCAGAGTCTGAGTCTTGTATCTGGAGTATTAATTTCTGCTGTTCTTGTTCATGGAGAATTATGTTTGTGTCTTCCTTTATTAAATAGTTAGATTTGTTCCGAAACTTTTGTTCAATATTTATAACTCTTCTGTTAGGAGCCCTTTCTAAAATTATTTAAAGCAAACTCCTGCCCAGTATCCCTTAATTATATGGCAGCGATCTTTACCAACCACTCACTCACAGGAACTGTGTAAAGTAGGAAGTATAATATCTGGAGCCCCCCAAATGTTTCCTACAACCTGCATTTTCTAGCTTGTGATCCGCTAGCATTTCGTATGAAACTTGCGAAATAGAAATACTGTTTAAAAGCATATTGTTACATGTTTATGTCGATGTTCCCACGGGATCTGGTTTCATGTTTGTTACTACTATGTTTCACTGTTTGAATGTATTACAAAAGTAGGTTGAATCCAGTTTTAATGTATCATAGTAAAAAAAGCGTAAAATTTGCTTTCCGCAGTTAGGATATGGTTAATAGATTCATCTCTGCTTTACTATAACTTATTATGATAATATTTTATTAGCATTCTATTGCATATCATTTGAACACATCAAATTCATTTACACACGCCTCGAACACACACACACACACACGCAAACATAAACGCCAGCGGTTTGTTACATGATTCCAGACTGCACAATTCATTTGTTGCCAATCTTCATTTTCAACCTGCCAATCAAAATTCGTTTAGCCTATGAGAAATTTAGAAATCAAGTTCTTTCTTAATATAACCATTCGTTTGTAAACGGATAGTTAAATTCGTCACGTTAGCGTTGGCAAAATGAAAAGAAAAATATCGACTGATTAAAAACTTAATGCACTGCTAGTTATGGGATGATTAAAAAGGTATAGTTAATCGACGCAGGAGGAACCGGCCCCTTTTTGAGAAACAGGAACTTGTGAAGCAAATTGATATTAATAGTGTAGATACTCGTAATATTATTCTAAAAGTTTTTTAGAAACCGGCCACTGAAAATAGTATTGTTATTTCTGGATGTTTAGCTTTAGCTAAAGAAGCTAGTCCAATTAAACGATGTCAGACTACTGAATATTGAAAGTAGGTAACAGAAGTAGGAACCCCGTTCATATCAAAGATCTTTTTACAAGGCATAATATGCCTATTAACAGAGCGACAGTTTATATATTATACTCGTTGAGTTTGCATCTGATTTATAGCTTTCAAGCACCTATGGATCACTCCGAGATAAGGTTTTGTGAAACGCTGTAGGGAGTCGGCCAGGTCTTAAATTGAAGGTACCATCACGGTACATGACTGGTGTGGCTGAGGAAAACACTGGAAAAACCTAAGTCAGGGCAGTCAGCCGCTGGTACTGAACCGAGGACCTCCCGAATACGAAACCAACACTCTCCAAAGTTAGGTATGATAGCCGTTTGAAACAAAACATACTCATATCTATGTTTATCACACGCACGCACAGACATAAATATTTGTCGGGAAAGATAAAAATCTTAATATATCTCAGATATTCTCCACATGATGCCCAAAGATTCATTCTTTTATTTATATATGTTGAATTTACATATATATATAAATTACATTTACTATAACTTAGCACGCAACGTATATGGTGTATTTTGCTACTAACATCTTATTTGTAACGTAAATAACAACATACTATCAGAAATTATAAAGCCTAAATATCGTGCATCATTTTTAAGAAATTATAGAAACAGACGTTTTGTCTTGTCTTTCGTGCATAACGTTAGTGTTCTACGGAATACTCTATTCATTAAGAAAGAAATAATTACTAAGTAACGATAGGTTTCAACGTTCATTTTCGTTTCTCCATGTTCAGCAAGGCTCTTTTCTATTGGACAATTTAAATTACATCTTTCAGTAAACTTCAACTAATGGCCCAACCAAAGTAAAAAACCGCGTTAAGTTCCCTGTTTTGATGTTTCAAATGCGCATCTCGTAAGTTTTTTTTTTTTTTTTTTTTTTACTATTTCCTACATACTAGAAGAAAGTATATATATCGTTCCAGAAGCCAGGACATGCGATAATGATTTCTCTTAAAGAAAATAAAATTCCAACACTTGCTCGTTCACACACACACTCTCAGAATCACACATAGACCCCTCAACTTCAGTTAGGTGGCTTATCTTCTAGGCCTGAAAAAAACGTGTATAATAAAGTCATGTAAAAATTATATTGGCCATGATAGTACGTACTTTCGTTCAAACGCAAATGTAAATGGTATGTTTAAAAAATTTAAACGGGATTTGTCGCTATGACATGTAGGTATTTTTAGTCGGTAAATTTCTGAACGTATATGAGTTATTTAAAAAAAAAGTTCGAATATAAGACTTTTTAATCACAATCACAAAAACCAGCAGTTTTGCTTCATCGTACTTTGCTTCGTTTCATTTGTTACGTTTCGTGTTGATTTTTTTACAAACTCATCGTTTTTTCAGCAGAAATTTAAATACGTATAGCCTCAACCGATTCCATCATTTTCTCAGCTCATTTGAAGAAGTTAGTAATCCTTTAAAGCACTCGAGTGTAAATAGTATATAAGTATCACGCTGTTGCCGTCCTACGGATGGATATTTTCATGTGTATGTGCTATTGTTCTCTTCATTCCAGCACTAGTTTCCTTTATAATCAGTTCATGTTAACTTGAAAAGCAAATTATGTCATGTTTTATTTTCATAAAAGTATTGGTGAGCGAAGATCAAACCCGGGTCATAGTCATTCTATACGATTATTGCTTCAACCAGGGATGATACGGAAGATTGTGTGATTCATTGGTTGCCATAATATGTTCCCATTAAGATGTTTTCATATACAAGGAAAATGTACAAGAAGTGAAAAGATGTTATTATTCTACCGCCAATACTTGTGAAATAACTTACCTGGTTATAGAGATGTTCTCATGATATCAGCCAGGTGAAGTCCGACGTTTCAAGAACAGACATTATTCTCATCTTCATGGCAAGTGTGCTGAGACCAGTTCATGTTACTACATATAGTAACGGTTATAGTAACTCCGTCCCCTACCGTTACTATATATAGTACACATGAACTGGTCTCAGCACACTTGCCCTGAAGATGAGAACAATGTCTGTTCTTGAAACGTCGGCTCTATCGTCGGACTTCACCTGGCTGATATCCCGAGAACATCTCTATAATATTCGCCGCCAGGAAAGCTTCAATTCTTATTTCAACTTACCTGGTATTTTCAAGTTTTAAAATCTACCGTTATTGTTTACCTGTTTTTCTAAGAATAAGATTGCAACTAGATACGTCACAAATTTAAATTTGAATTTATTTTAAGGCCTTTGGGTGTTTATGGCTCAAGACGTATGCATGATGATGGGATGAATTGGTGGAATGAAGAAAGTGGGAGGAAACAGGAGCACCTCTAGTGAACCCATGCACACGATGTTTGTCCACCACAAAAAAAAAAAAAAAACAAGGCATAAGGAGGGATCTATCCGACGACCACTAGCACCAAAGGTAAGCGCTCTACCGAGTCACCATGGCTCCAGATATATTTCGGCTTTAAAATATATTTTTCTGACAATTACTGGTAGATATGCAAATAGTAACAAAAATGTTCTCGCGAATGTGATTTTCTCCGAACAAACAACAATAGCGTATTTTCTGAACAAAAATTTAAAGCAAAATGTTGCCTTTGCTTCTTCTGGAGGAAAATATTCAAATTAATTGGGAAAGCGTCAATTCATGCATAACTGGTTGTCGGCAGAACGCATATAAATTGTTTACTGTTTCATAAGTGCAGTCATCTCCTAAACTCTTTGTTTCCATATTTTAAATAAATTACGTTAGCTCCAGTAAATCAGATATTGAATAAAACGAATGCTGTCAACAAACGAATTGCATGAAATGTTATCTATAGCTTCCGATATCATCAGGTGCACTTGCGCCGGCCTGATATCAAGTTTCTAAGATTCAACTAGTTTCAGTTCAGTAAATACAAATCTTGCATTGCCCCATTTCTTCCAGTCATTATTCTCTCCCATCGAATTCGTCTGTAAAAGGAGTGAGTCTGTTCCCTTAAAATTATCAGTCACAGAAATCTCAAATTCCTTAATGAAGCTATTCAATGTTTCTCTCCTGACGACACTACGGCTGTGATATAATTATTTCCTATATCAGTCTAATCATTCCATCACTACACATTGTGATGCTGATATATAAACTTGAGGCATGGAGTGGCCGTATCCAGTGTTACCTAAATATTCCATTAATTCCATTTACTTCCTTGAACATCAGACAGAAAAAGAGTTAGGTTAGATTCAGATATGGGCTTTCTATTATGTAGGGAAGATTAGTTCCTTAGGCTACATCACGGAGGGAACGATTGACGGCTCTACAAAGTCATACTTTAATATCGCTTTTAATTTCTTGCGTGACTGCATTTTGATATGCAGGGTTGAGGCGGCTGCGTATGGTAGACGTTTGGGTTAGATCATAAGCATGAGAACTGAACTGAGGACATCTATAACATCCCTGAACAGATTTACGTCAATGAAGGCTTAACATGATTTATCCAGCTTGTTCAACACTGTAAAAAGGATTTATGAAAATGATATAGTAAAATTTGTTATTGTAAAACATATACGTTATTAACGCGTTCAAAGTTAATGAACTAACACGTTAAAAGAATTTGGAAATTCTGTTTGAAAGGTACACTGCAACACCGAAACTAAGCATGCGCATATGCATATATTAGTATTACTTTTAATGTAGAATCAATCGTCGCTTTTTAGTGGATAGTGTCTCAATTATATTTTGTTTTGAAACAGATATAGAACTGACTCCAAAGAAACACATTAAAAAGTAATATTTTCAATTCCTTTAATTAAATAATTGAATCACGCACCAAAATAGAAACTACTAAAAAATAGTTTAGGTATTACTTACAACTTACTAACTCTATTGTAACAACGCATGCCTTGCTACAAATCTTGGTAGGTTTTTTATTTAGCTAATAATTTGATACCGACTTCAAGAATTTGACATTTTAAAATATTACTTTTAAACCTTTTGTTCACTTCTTTGAAGTCGGTTCTATTTATTTTTTAAAGCCTTTATTAAACAATTTAATTAAATGTAATTCTTCTTAGATCTTGCGAATTTTATATACAGAATGAAATATACTGTAAACTTACCGTAAAATAAGGGTGTAACTACATCGTAACTAACTGGCTTTGCGCCATCTCCCGCCATCTTTAGTTCTCGAGCCCTTTTAATCTCGACACCTGCGCTCCTGTACCACGGGGGTTTTAGTTACGCCCCTGGGTGCGATTATTACGCAATGGCCACGATTGTGTGTGGGAAAACGGGAATTAATTTTGAAAATCCTTTATTAAATTTAGACTGTTATTAGAAAATATAATTATTAAATTACAAAAAAGACATTGAAAGAAAATAGCATAGCTTGTTATTAATTAACATTTACATAAGTTCAGTTTGGTTATAATTAATTAACGTTTTCTTCGGGCCTCCTACGCTTTTGACTCCTTCGAAGGACGCGCCAAAATTGAAGTGTGAGGCCTCTTGAAAAAATTCAAGCTGCATCCCTGCTCCTCTACCTATTTTACAGTTTCTGTTAACTCTTTTTTTTTCTTTTGTTAAATTATACTCTGATTCAATTATAGGGTTCTCATAAATCTTTTCCTTTTTCCCTCCACGCCTGTCTTCTTCAAGGAAGCAACACATTTTGCTGTTTGAGTTGATCAAATGCTTTCTCTAAATCAGTATTTTCATTCTGGGGCGCCGAAAGCTATAAACTACTAGGAGTTCACAGAAACATTACTAGGAAAGGTATTCAAGAGTCATGATGTAATTACTATTTTATTTCTGATTTATACACATAAAAAATAATATTTTACTTGCTGGCAACAGTGCTCGAAGTGGTGCGGGGCACGACCGTCACGCCGTACCCTTACCTTTTTCACTTTTAATTTGGCGTACCCATATTTTTTTATTAATGGGATCTCATTGCCTCTTTCAATAGACAATTGCCACCATTAGATGCAAGCGTACCCTTACTTTTGTAGCACACTTCTCTTAGCGTTTCCTTGTCTTTTCTAATCCACTTCGAGCACTGGCTGGCAAGAAAATTTCAGGAGGCCGTCCCCACTAACGCCCTTGGCTGCATGTCTGGACCACAAAGTTTCTCTAGGGAGTGAAGCAGCTTGTACTCTTACTTGCGACATTGAGGTCAGGGTCATCAGACAATTTCCATAATATGTCTTATGTTCCGGAGTATCTCACATTGTTTCCGGTTAGTACACCATCACCCCCAAAAGAAACATTAGTTCTACCGAGAAGCCGCATAGCTCAATTGGTAGAGTGTTGGTTGGCAGTCGATAGGTCGTGGAAACGATCTAAGTTGCCGCCCAACCTGACTAGTTTCTTCAGCGGCTTTTTTGTCACTGTAGCAAATTCCGGAATGATACATTGAACCAAAGTCCTTGTCGACTTACTTCTACCATCCTCGTTCCTACTCTATTCCGATCTAAATGCAAGGGTATATAAGGCACATGCAAGTTCCTAAACAAGTGACTAAATGCACAAAAATAGAAATCCATCATATATATATCGTGTATAGTCTTATAAAAAAAACGTTTTCCGTCTGAGAAGTTTTTTAATGTTTTTTGTTCTTTTAATGCTTTTATATTTTTTTCACAAGCAAGTGATTTAACGCTTTACGCTGCAGATAATCAATGCCATCAGTAGCAATGTAGTTAATTTTTTACCCATTCTTCCGAATTAACTATTGTTTTGTTTTCGTGCAGCCTTACGAGGCAAATGATCGGATTATTTATGCATGCACTGCCATCTTGCTATACTTCCTATATCTTCACCCTGACAAATATAAGGAATTAACTAAGGGCGTATGGACTGAAGTTATTTGGAATAGTTTGTAATACAATACTAATAAATCTCCAGAGAACTGAAGAAATATTTTGAATTATAGGAAGAATTTAAGATCGTAGATATAGTACAACTTCAAAGACATCTTTATTGTAAACTAAACTATGAATTCTTACCGACATATGCTCTCATTCCATATATACAAGACTCATTCCGTTTATACAATAATTCCCAATTACTGTATTATTCAAGGAATATATCTATTTTTGTTCATAATTGCGTTCGCAAAAATCAATTATCTTTAGCTTAAAGTTCAGGGAAATAACCTGCTTCTATTCAAGGTCATATATACATGTTTGCATTTACTAGTAATTGTGTTTCACTATAAAAACTCGGTGGCATTGCTCTCTCATGATCCGGGCTCCAAGCCTCGCACTGTTCTGTGAAAATATATACAGATAGAGACAGTGTAACAAAAATATTTTATGTTGTGCGAGTATGCATACTTCAAAAGAGTTGTACAAATACATAATGAATACTCCTGTAAACAAGCAAATACATAATTATAGGGTTATTCTAATGAGTTTGTTGAAATAGGGCTCTGAGTATTATTTTAAAGCATACAAGGTGGCCTCTCCCGCTCTTTTTCGAAAGTATAAGAATAACTATCGTCACGTAACAGTATGGGGGACATTTGAAAAATTGAATTAAAATAGTGTCAACGCTGACAACTGGGTGCCTGGGGACAAGAAACAACCACAGCATGTTTTGATTGTGTCCAATATTTATACTCAAAGCTTGGTGCGGATACGTAGACCTAGAACTGAATGGAAGAAGTAAATATTTAGATTTTAAAATTCACTGGCAAAACTGTCAACTGGGGGAACTGAAGTACCTCAATGACGCGTCCCTGTACGTAAATACAAAGTTTGGTCCTAATACGTTCAACGGTATGGAAGATATTTAAAATTAGATATTTTATTTTCTGCAATTGTTTGCAACACTGACAACTCCTGCGCCAAAAGTACCCACGTGAACTGTCCTAGTAACTAATGCACATGTCAAATTTTGCGTAAATCAATGTGGATATATCAAAAGGTAACAAATATTAAATCTAGATTATTTAATCTTTTGGCAATCACGACAAACTATGGTGTCTGAAATGCTTGTATGACCTGGCCAATACCTAATGAACATGTACATCAAATTTAGTGTAAATCAATGCGCACGTGTAGATTTGTTTTAGAAAAGGCATTTCTATAAGTTGAATTTCAATAGGCTTGCAACACTGACAAACTGGGGGGCTGAGGACGGGGACACCTAACCCTTTCTTACGGTGACTAATACGATTGAATTTAGAGAGCGTATTATTCATGGTAATGTTATTGCGTAGTGATTTGATAGTGGTATATCCTCCTCAGTAGTTGGAACCATGTGAAGAGCAAAATGGCTGTGATAGGACATATTTAAATTTAGAAGCACGTTCGTGTTATTATTTTTATTCTCCCCGCCAATTTTAACAGAAGTCTCAGAACAAATTTTTAGTCAAAGGCTCGCATGAACCTCTGTGAGCCCTTCCCTGCATATCCCTGCCTAAAGACCATAATTAAATTAAAACTTTTAATAACTCTACAGAGAGGATATATTTCGTTCGTTGATAGATGTGGGTAGGACGGTTCTACTAGATATAAACATATTTTGTGTTTAAATGTACAAGTTAAGTATGTCTCGACATATTAATAGATCACTTTCAAAATTACCACATTTTAATGGCCAAAAGTAGCGAAAGGGACAAAAGAACACAGTCATTTTAACACAAAAGCAATGTGATATGGTAGCGTGTAACATAATATGATGCAGTACAATAAATTATGTATACTAACATTTAACACGGGTCAGATAAAACTGAGTATATTTTGTTAGTCACTGTCTTTCGTGATCGCAAGAGTAGCACGATTCTGCTTGGAAGATCGTCAGCTTTGTACCGATAACACTCTTGTTGCAACACAAACCAACGGAGGGCCGCTGTGGCTCAGTTGGTAGAGCGCTCACCTCTGGTGTTACGGGGTAGTCGGATCGACACCCCTACCAGCACAAAGCCCTGCTCATGCCATGTGGACTTTGTGGTGGACATACACTGTGTGCGTGGGTTTTCTAGGTCCTCTCGTTTCCTCCCACTTTCTTCATTCCACTAATTTATCTCGTCATTATTCATACGGCCTGAGCCATAGTTGCTTAAAGGCCTTAAAATAAATTCAACAAATCAACGAACTACTTGCACTCAACTTATGTAATTGTAGATAGAACATAATGTGCTTAAAACTCCACTGGCCAAGCTCTATTTTAGCATGGAGCTAATAAGAGAACTATCCAGTCAATCTTTTCAAAAAGTTGGTGATATGTTTTTTTTTTAAAAAAGTGCTCTATGAATCACCATAGTTCCATAAAGTAAATGAATTAAAGTAGCAACTTCAGCAGACGAAAATGTCTCTACTAAATTCGTCTTAGTAACACATAATATGCCTAAAGTACCCCAAGGAAAGTAAAAAGTAATATAATTACTGGTAAACCAAACACCCCAAATCTCTACTTTCTGCCCAATTTGGCAATTCTGAACTCAAATAAAGCTTTTAAGTGATCGACACCATATCTGTATTTCTTTCGTTCTAGTTAAAAGGATCATCAACAGAAGAAACGGATTACTTTTCCATAAGTTTGGAAATCACAACATATTCAAAGACATTCCCTCAACAATGAGAAGAATATGTTGCTCCATTCCCATCATCATCTATGTGTATGACTTACGGATATGATAACCAGAAGGACTGCAGTATGAAGACATGGATTGAACAATTCTTGAAACCTGAGTGGCTGCTAGAAAGAAGAAGTTTCAGAGCGTTGTAATGTGTTGCAACTGTTAAATCCCCTTGCCTATATATAAAAGAAAAGAACATACATAACTTCTTCATAAGAAAACTAGTACCATACACAGGAATGTGTGTCCATATTAATATCTATATAATTAATCAAACATTAGCCAATAGTACATATGACCATTCATTTTTTTCTCATGTCTAGTGCGTTTGGATTAGAGAGAAATCTTTGAGATCTTCCTATAAAGTATATCGTTAGACATAATTATGACCACACACAAAAAACGAAAATAAACAAGTGGATCATATATTTTATTCTTTTGATACATATACTTGATCAAACTCATCTTAATGGTCTCATAATAATCTGCATTTCTCTTGGTGGATACCATCAACACAAACTTCTCTTCAACTGTGCACCTTCACATCATCTTATTTTACTCTTTGTCATTTAAAACCCAACATCTGCACTATTATCTTTCAACATTCTGTATTGCTTTTGATGGATATACCATCACTTCAACACACTACTAACGATAGTAGAGCAATTGAAATTATGACTTTTCACAATACTTTTAGTAATGTTCATTTTAAAATGTAGAAATAGTAATTCAATTCTTTAGAGATGACAAGAATATGACGCTTTGAAACCCCTCGAAAATGATCCAAAAGGTACTGAGCATAATTCCTAGCCAACACGAATTTCATTGCCAATTATATTAGAACGATATTATATTAGGGTAACTTTGTCCCTCTGATTCAGAATACAACATTCGTTTTGTTAGATTGACACTTTTTTCTGAGATACTGGCCAGGTGCTCATAAATAGCATGGGATCTTAAATAAATCTTACAAAAGTAAACAAATCAAATAGCAAAGGCATCAAAACGAAAGCCAACAAATACAGTTATGCAGAGTAAAACGCTTTTCGTAGTATTTTCTCCTACGTGCGTCGTCAGACAAGAACGTTTGAGACTTTATATGTAGTCTGCCGTCAAGTGATTGGCACATGTTCCATACACACCTTTCCTCTATGAACGTTATGCCCTTAAGCTTTTCCCCTTAGCTATCAGTGCAAACTCTATGCACAAATTAGTCTAACAGGGACTGAAAATTGTGCACTTTTGTCCTCGTAAAAGATTCTCATAATTGTAAGGTCAGGGAACACATTCCACACCAATTCTTTATAATTGTCTCCTTTCTACATACGCAAACATCTCTTAGGAAGTTGGACATGACGGCCCGAGCGCGAAATTTCATGACTATACAATTTGAAAAGTCAAATTGTTGATGCGTTTTTGAATTAGAAGACCATTAGAGATCCGTGATTCTAGTTTTCTTCAATCCGTACAAAGAACGATTTACAGATCAATTTTAAAATGATCACGATCGCTCTACAAGATCTGAACGAATATATTCTTCAGTTCAAGTTTGATATGGCGTAGCAGAAGAGTTTCTAATCTGAGAAACTATGGCCCGATAATGACGTGTGATACACTACAGTTATCTCTTGAAGACATATCAAACTTGCTCTAATCTAACCCACCAGCAGATATATTTTTTTTATTCACTATTGCTCCTTGAAGCGGAAGTAACTTGTTGATTTTGTGGAAGTACAGTCTCTTCTCCCACGTATGTTTCGTGTAAAGATTAAAATCTTTCGTATTCGCAGCACAAAAACAATAGGTTCTTTCATCACCATGGAAACGCCGAAGTTTTTATTGCTCCATTTCTTCACTGTCGTAGAATTATTCATAGCTCTTCAAACCTTATGGGGAGACAAGGACTTACCTTGTTTAGTATATACATTTATGTTTCCATTTTGTTTCGCCACAAGTGTAGAGAACTCCATTCAAAATTATTAATCACACTCTTTGTAAAGTTACTGAGTCGACGAAGCTCAGTGGTAAAGCGTTGGCGTAGCATTCGGGAGGTCGTGGGTTCGATCCCAGCGGCCGACCATACCCACTGAGGTTTTTCCTGGGTTTTCCCCCAGTCAAACCAGGCAAATTCAGGGAGGCACCCTCCACAGACGCCCTAGCTGACATCTTCCCGCATGGTTTCGCTTACCCTATTCCGACCCGAGCCTTAGATGCCTAAAGACCATAACTAAAATTCAAATTCACTCCTTGTAAAGAGCTTCTGCAGAAGAATACACCAAACGGAAAAATTGATGTATTTGAGTTTTTATGCAATGGATAAACTTGGCACAGGATGTTAAACAATAAAGGTGCAGACCAAATACCGCAGTATACTCGTTTGTAAGTAGCTACAAGCTTTACTTGGGTATAGTAATATTTTCAGGGCATCCATCTCAGAAAATAACTAGAGCTAACTGAACGAAACTAATGTCGTTTCTTCTGATTCAGTACTTCCAAAATTATCTGAAGTTCGTTCAAATATTCTTGGCAACCAAACAAATGTTACTTTTTTTATTGTTGTTGACCAAGTTAGATATAAATATAATTGTTATAGTATACTAACTATATGAACTAAACCGGGTTTGTGCAAAGGTTGTACTCGTTTTGTGGAGACGAAACAAAAAGTAAGACACCTGTTACTATCATTATGAATGATCTCTTGGCACCTGTGTGATAGAAAATAAATCACAAGCGGGAAAAATCCTCTAGATTATAGGTAAAAAAACTAATTCTTTCGATATTATGACAGAAAACAACGCCTTTGTAATTGACGAGCGTTGGTAGGTTAGATATCAGTTCTTCTCTCGTTATATGCAATCGTTGGCAGCAAAACTTATAATTTATAGTTTGGGTAAATACGAGAACCTCTCACTTTTTACGTCCTATATTGCACTTAACAAACTCGTTTGGAGATGAAGTCATCCTGTCAAGGGCGATGAAGGGGCTTCGAAGCTTGATAAGACGGTACATTACCTGCTTCACATTCTCCATCAAAATTTGTATCACAAGAAGTTAGTTGCCAACGACTCTAGTCCACGCAACATAATCTGCGGCATTAGTATTCCCATCGCGAGTGGCATCTACAGACGAGGTAGAACTTTTACACATCCAGTATTATTTACTTACTTTTATCAAACAACGTAAATATTAAACTAGATATATTGTAAATTAACACAGAAAAAAATGATAGCCGCCATCACCGGGATCGGTCACTGCGGGTGTCAATTTTTTGTGTTAATTTCAACTTTTCCCATACACAAGGTTATTTGTGGAAAAGGTAATAACATAGATATATTTTACTTTAAGTCAGTGGCGCCATAATTCCCTTCGAATTAGGCCTCTTTAGACCTCTACGCTTCTCTTAGAGTCTCTGCAAAGTCCATTGTTAGAATTCCCATCAGGTTCCTCGTTACCTTCTACGGTTCGCATCCATGGTTTCAAATCTCTCTTTTTTTTAAAAAAAAACGGATTTTTCCTTTCGCAAAACTACAGAAGTCACAATGTGTCAACTCATGAATGTAGGTGGAAACGGTAAATGAGTAGTTTTATTTTTTGCCAAATGACCCTGCATGAAACGTGATGAGTAGGTGGACACATTGTTGTGGTGAGTTTCCAATCAACAGTTACCCACAGCTGCGGTCCTTGTCCTTTTCTTCGAACTCCATCTCCTAGTCGGCAAATAGCATTAACGTAAAACGTCTTATTCATTGTTTCGCATGGAGAAACGTAGTCGTGATACACCTTCACAATCAGAACGCATAGTCAACTTAGTCTTGACGTTGCTACAAAGAGGCGTGCCTTCTTCGGGCGTGGATAAGAGGACGACTGGTCATTGGAAATACTCGTTTTCGTTTCCGGGTAATAAACGTAAACCTATGATTCATCTGTTAACATTTTGGATTAAATCTGGGTCATTGTCAGCGGTTTCAGGCAAGTCATTAGCAACTACGGCAAAACGTACCATAAGAAAACTTCCCATTTAAAGGATGCCCAATTATGGTTGTCACCCGTCTGTATGATACGGGATGTCCCGTATTTTAGGTAAAAATTAATCGTCCCGTATTATGAGTGGTTGTCCCGAATTATGAATAGTAAATTGAAACATATATTTTCAACTTGTCAATCATTTTAACAAATAAATCGTGATTGATTCTTTTGTAACTCTTTACAATCCAGACTGGCGATCAGACTGTTTTCACATCTCCAGGCCCCAACATGACGGCGTTTAATATTAGTGCCTTCTGTTTGCTCTAGTTCAGTGGTTTTCAACTACCGTCTCATTCTTTTTTATTATTCCGAATTTTTTGCCAAGCGTCCCGTAATTTAGTCATCAAAAGGTGACAACCCTGTGCTCAATTATTTATAAAACTAATTGCTGAATAGTTATTAACGCTCTAGTTGAGCTTGTGAGAGCTTCTATGGAAGGGAACTACATTTTTTTGTAAAATGGGCTACGAACCACTCCATTCAATAGATACCGCCCATACAATTCATTTTATCTTATCTTTATCTATCCATTCAATAGAATACCAAATAACGTAGACCTGTGACCACGCGCAAGCAAAACGAGTGTGCTAACCTGTCGGTTGGTCAGGCCTCTGTTTTTTACAAACAGTACTGTGTATGCGGGACCTGACTTAAAGCTATCACTGTTTCATTTTGGGACAAAAGCTAAACAGAAGCGATTTCTGATGATTTATTTATGAAAACATACAACTTTCGTATGTTTCGCCACCGCAACACAATCTTTTAACCTTGATTTTAGGATCTTGTAGCTGAAAAGGACATTTAGTGATTTTCCCACAACCTTTCTACAAGCATCGATTTTCAACATAGGTTCAGAGTAGGTTTCAAAACGAGCTCATTGGCAGTTACCTTATTAGAATACGCTTTATTTCAAGTTTTAATATTTATTTATTAGACAGCCTTTTTAGGTTTAAAAATGTTCAGATATGGTCCCAGGAAGATACCGATAATTTGATCTTAAATATACTTGTATTTAAACGTTACTTCGCGAATAAATATAATTGTATCTAAACGTTAATGTAGTTTTATCAAATAGATTTCCTATGAAGGAGAGAGGACCATAAAGAACGGTTCACCAGAATGTCAATATATCATTTATCTTAATCTTAGAGCTGATTTATTAATAATCCATATTAAACTCCAGATATCTCTGAGCAGATAAACTGTTTTATTTCATAATGCATTTGTTAATAATACTTAATACAGATTTATTAAACTTAAGAATTTATTATTGTCTCTTACTTTCCAACATGTTGAAAATCCATGAACAACAAAGTACATCTTCTTTCAAAAAATAATGTAATCTGTTCATAAATCAACTCTCAAACAGTATATTTTATCATAAACACTACCAGGATATGTACTAAACTTTCAGATTACTAAGGTTTCTAAAAATCAAAGTCACAGTAGATTATCATGTATAATACTTAGTATGAACTCTATTTTAAATATATTACTTTATATGTCAGTAATCCTACTTTAAAACTTTCTAGAGTTTTACTCTATAACAATATTTCTGAACTAACTTGATATGATTTCGTATCAATTCTCTTTCTATAGAGTTCTTATGAGTAGAAAAAAAATCACTTCACCCAGTAATTTATTCATAACTTTATTCCAACCGAAATCATTTATATATTTTCTGAAACTCTTTCTCAAACATTCTGTTGGTTATTAGGATGATTTCTATCTTTACAAATACAATGTTTCATTTTATAAGTTTCAAAATTTTCTCTCAGACCTACGAGACCAGCGTGAGTTAAGGGGAAAGGGGTTCGTCGCCGATCTATTACAAACCCCCTTGACAGTGACCGCTGCGTGGAGGTCCCGGCGGCGAGGGTTCAGACTTTTCAAGAATTAATTTTACTTTGTTACTTTTTTGTTTGTATTTCCTTGCACCATCTGGTAACCCGGAAAAAACCCTACCAGATGTTCTTTACTATTACAACAAAACAACGTTTTGTTTACTTGAAATTACTATTTAGTGAATTCTAAAACGGAATTTTAAGCAATTTTTGAAACATATAAATTGTTGATTTTTATTGCGAGAATGCTCTGTTTGCTTGTAGTAAAATGATTACACTTGTAACAATTCAAAGCAATTAGTATTATAATAAAAGTGACTTTGGCTCAAGTCAAAGTTTGGATATATATAAGATATTAACTTTCTTGTGTATTTTAAGCTTGGCTTGTGGTTCGTTAATGGATAAGACAGCTTGACTAATTCAAGAGGATAGGTATGCAGTATTTACAACATTAGACATAGTTGGTATAACATCGGATAGCAGAATGACAATCCTCATATTCGAGGTTTTAATCTATACTAATCTTATCAAACAATGAAAGGATCGATGCACAAACACATCGATGATGTTTTTGGTATCGAGGAAACCGAATCAGAAAGATCGACGTTGACGTGAATGAAATTTAAATAGCAATGGCTAATTGTGACACTTAAAGGCTTGAATTAATTAATTAGTTAGATTGTATCCAAGGGCGTTGCCATGAATTTTCCCAAGAGGGGCAATATTCAGTATTCAGGGCACAGAAACGTACTCTCTCTCTCTCTCTCTCTCTCTCTCTCTCTCTCTCTCTCTTTCTATATATATATATATATATATATATATATATATATTATGTGTGTGTGTGAGAGAGAGAGTGTGTTAGTGTGTGCTTGGAATACATTAGCAGTAGTATCTGAGTTAATGATTGTATCAGTTTTTAATCAGTGCTCACTACTTTTATCATTGTGGATGAATAGTGAAAACATCACATACAAAATGTGGGCATGTGGCTTACTATTAACCTAATGATCAGTTATTATATACCACGCTGCCATTGCTAATGTGTTATTATGTTTTTCTATGCCGCTGTATATGTTTCGTGTAATTTATGTATATTTTTGTGTGTCTTTTCCATTTCTTGTTAAGTATAATCATCTGCTATGTGTTATGATATTATTATGTAATGTTCACGCATCAAAATGACTTCCTATGTATATTTATGGTTGAGTGAAAGAAAAGTTCTAGTGACCCTTACTCTGTAATAATAAATAAGGCACTTAAATTAATAAACAATAGTGGTTTCCCATTAGATGCCTTTTGGGCGGGATCTAGAGTGTAATTACAGGTCCTCGAAACAGCTGAATCCTATCCCAGACAAGACAACAAGCCTTCCTATAAAGTACATTTATGACTTTTCTCCTTACATTATAAACATATGTGTTTCCATGCAGTCTTCACTTGGTAAACATTCTCTTTCAAGAGAATATTTGATGCGAAAATGTGTTTTTAATTAAATGCTCATGAAATTACAATTAGGAATCTATTTTCTCGTTAAAATAAGTATATCAAGTACTTACATTCTGTCTGGAAGCATAAAATGGTCGTGGAATACTTCTTGTACAGATCTGGGAGACGTTAATTTGTAAAATTACGTCCAACACAATAAAAATATACCTCATATCCAATATATGGGTATATACACGCATACAGATATACAAATAGAGATATATGTATAATATACGCATATACATGCATTATCAGAGTACGCGTTTTTTTATTACAAAAGAAAGTGAAAAGAAAAGCAACAATGATTGAGACTATATATCTCCGCACTCGTTTGAAAACTAAATTTAATATCTTTCTTTCATTTTCCTTCTCCTTTGAACTTCCAAATAGGTTAAAATTCAAAAACTTAGTCTCTGTTCATCCTCCCTCTCTTCCGTTGCTTCAGATCTAAGAAACACATTCGAAGTAACATTTTCAAGTTTTTCTTACCAACAATTTTCGAAGCTGTCTTTGTCTCAAACAGAAACTGGTTGACCTTGACGACGAGATTCGGGAAGAGTAATGATTAAATTTGTTTCTCCACTTTTCAACACATCTCTATATTTCTTTCTCTCTCTCTTCCTTCCTCCAGTTGTTCAGCAATTGAATGCGAGTTTTAACTACTCATTATACTGTGGTACAAATTTACCACTTATTTCCTTCCACATTTTTTAAAGTGTTTGTTTCTCGAACTGAAACTGGTTGAGCTTGAGATTCAAATTCGGAGAGCTTGGGGGACTCTCATTAGGTTGAGATTTGAATTCCCACTGATTGCTTCAAAGCTCAAGTTTCCTATGAGGAGGGAATGAGATTAAGTAGATTCTCCACAACCTGGATGACCTTGAAGCTAAAATTCGAGGTGTGCTGGTGGACTCTGATTAGTACGAGTTTCAAATTCGTGGAGGTGATTTCCAAGTTCGAATTTTCTGTGGGGTAAAGTTCTCCACAACTTGGGCAATACGGAAGAGATTTCACGATTCCATTCCAGACCCTCATTAGAATCCGAAACGTGTCTCGAATTCCGGAAGGTGGCTTACAAGTTGGAATTTTTCTGAACAGGGTGAGTTGAAGTCGTTCTAAAGCAACCTGGACTATACCGAGAGTGGAGAAAACTTTTAACAATTCTCTTCCAGACCCTCATTAACATGAAGGAAAGGTTTCGAATTTCTTCAAATTCGTACAGGTGGCTTCAAAGTTCAAACTTTCTGGGGGGAAGGATGATCTCCATCTAAAAGAACTTGGGTGGTCTAATTTATGGATACGAGTTTCAATTTTGACCTTGGTTGACACTCTTCGGTTCTAGTTTTGACATCGATTGAAGTTACCCGATTCGAATTTTGACACTGATTGATTTATCTGGTTTGTATTTTGACATTTATGGCTTTTTGAAATTTAAGTCAGAGCCAAATTTGGAGTACCTCTACTCAGTTTCTTTAGGGGTTTCAGTGTTTATATATGTTTAAGTTTATTGGTGAGACTTACATACATAAACGTCTGTTTCTTACTATTGCTTAGAATTTTGTGAACCGGACATGCGTACAACTACAACGTGTTTGGAGTCAATAAAATTAGCCTGAATAATAGTAAAATGAAAAACAATATTTTTGGCCCCTACTTGAGTCGCTGTTTTTGATAAAGCACAACAAACAAATATAATATTGTTTCATTGGTAAAAGGAGGAAATTATTTAATTTGTTTATAAATGTGGAAAACATCAGCCAATTAAATATACACAAAAGCACTTGTGGACTCTGGGAGTTCTGTTAAAATCGCATAATAAAATTCATGATAACTAATATTTTCTATTCTCTTCTGTCTCTTCCCTTGCTTATCTCTGTAGCAGATCATTAAACAATATAAAGAAACGCTGATAATTTGATTACTTTTAATGTAAACAAGGTGAAGGTAAAGATTTCTCTCGACATAGCCCTGAGGGTAGCAACGTAGTCAAATATTTTACATTTAAAGAAATATGGGAATTTTAACAATATTTAACCTATGAGAAAAAATCTGCCACGATCTGGTGTGCCGACATTCGTATTTGTGACTGTTGCCGTAAAAGTAGTGGGTCAAATGTGGTTGGAGGTGGGTCCGATGAAGCCCGATTTTCAGTAGCAAAAATACATCGGCCCAACGTATGGATTTAAGGTGGCTGCCGAGGTTGCGGTATATTACAAGTGGGCTACTGTTGACTCAAAAATTGTATCCAACTGGAAGGCAAGTGGTACGACTGCTGACGACAGCTTCTTTGCCCATGCAAACCTTTAACACTAGCTTTCCACGCTGCCGTCCAATAGCAAATGTTGTCAATTATTAACGTGGCAGGATTAGAGAGCAAAATAATTCACGTAGAAGTATTCATAACTCTGATAGTAAGTTTTTTTATTCATAGTGGTTCTCGGAGGCTTTACTTTCTGACTGAGTCAACCATATGACCAATAAACAACAACAAATATTGTTACTAGAAAGATTCATGCATCGTTCTACTAGGAACAAAATTTGTGTTGTAAAGCGCACAAGGTAACTTGCAACCTTAGAATTACAAGCCTCAAATCAAATTAAGAAGAAAGAAATCAAATTACAAGAAATCAAATTATTTGCATACTACTTTCTTATATTAAAATGTAAATAAGCTATAGTCATAGTACGATATTATGTACATAAATTATTTTTCATTTCCATATGTAATCTACCCTTGGCATTGTTCATATTTTATTTCATATGTGTATCTATTTGACTCATTTGTATGCACATTGATTGAAGGTTCCAATGTTAATTTCAAAGCCCTCTGAAACAGAGTCAGACAAGGAAAAACTTGAAGAAAATAGATAAATAAGCACAATGTACTCTGAGTGATACACAGTAAAAAATGGCTGTGTTAATTCAACACAATGCGGTGTCCCAGCGTGACTACCACTTTTGTGTGTTAAATCAACACAATACACGGTGTTGATTTCGGTATTGGGAGAAAAAAAAATACGGCAGCAACTAGATTTGAACATGGGTTGCTCAGTTGGAAATCGAGCGCCTTACTGACTTCGCTAAATTGTCGGACGGAAAGAGCACTAGATTGAAATAGTATAGACGCTTTAAAAAATGTTGCTGAACCCCAAACACAAAGAACGTTACTCTCACGCCTTAAGCCATGATTCAATCACTTTTCAATTGTTCAATTATGGATCACAATCCCCAGTCATTGAGAATATCTTCCATTTCTATGAAAGCATTCGCAGTATTTGACATTTTGTTACGATAAGAAGGCAGAAATGCTGCTCAAGTGTTTCGCTGTCGCCATCTTACCTGCTTACATAGAAATGAAATATTCTCAATGAATGTGAATTCTGGTTCCCAATTGACAAATAGAAACTGATTAAACCATGGGATAAGTCGTGCAAGTAACTTAGTTTGTTTTGGGGACTCAGCAACATATATTTGATCCCATACACTGTTTGAATATATAGTGTAGTCGTTTCATTCAAATGTTGTTCAGTAAATATCGTTTGCATCTAGTGTCTTTTCTGTCTGACGATTTAGCGAAGTCGGTAAGGCGCTCGACTTCTAACTGAGAAATTCATGTTCATATCTCGCTGCAGCCGTAACTTTTTTTTCACAGTACCGAAATCAACATCGTGTGTTGTGTTGATTTAACACACAAAAGTGGTAGTCACGCTGGGACACCGCATTGTTTTGAATTAACACAACTATTTTTTCCAGTGTAGTATACAAGGGAAATAGTTTTTTTATGTTGCTTGCGGATGTTTGTTTTTCAGCTGCAAAAAGCCAGGCTGCAGGGACGAGAGAGGGGAACGTCGCTGGTGCTATTCATGTGTTGAGTAAGGTTGTTCGCGGACTGGAAGTTTCGATTATAATTTGAATAATCGTCGGTTAGTGGCCGATACTATTGATACAACTGGTTCCGGCCTTTGGCTGATAGTGTTAAATTAGAAACCACCCTAGTCGGAAGTGGTGAGAAAGGGCGAACGATGTGAAGTTTCCAAATAAGTTAAAGTCGAAGTCCGTGGAGATGTATTCAAATTGAGTTTGTTGTAATCCTGCTCAGATAATTTCTTATTGCTGTAGTTGTCGTGAGATAGGTTAAATCGTTGAGTTCATTTCAATTTCTAGTCAATTTGCATTTAACTCGTAACTTTGGATTCAGATTTTTTCCGACGTTTATTGTTAGAGCTTTTGTATGGGGAGATAAGAAACGAGTCTAGTAGAAGTGAGTTCATTAACAAGCTTGTCATATTTTTTTTCTTCAAATCAAACCAATTCTCTTTCCAAATCCATCCTAGCAGTCCTTCGACCTTTTCTTTTCTTGTTGAAATGTCTTGGCCGGATTCTGCCTGGATGGTTGCTGCGATGGAACAAAGAACGTACTTAATTCTTTTGCGTAAGGGGTGATTGATATGTTTGTCTGGTCGTCGAAGTTATTAATTTATTCTTCACTAAATATCATTGCAATTAATAAGGAGAAAAGAAAGCAGTTACCTGTTGTTTCTAATGTCTATGCTGGGGGCAATGCTATTGACTCATACTCCTATTATGTGTGGTTTTCGGTTCGAGTAAGTTATTAGTTTGCAAAAGAAGCAAATTGGGTTTAATGAAAACAAGTCTGAAATATTGCCTTGTAAAATTTTAATTCGGAGGATAGGGGATCGTCTGAATATTGATATATCGACCAGTCCAGCATATTCACGTTCGAGTCAACCGAAAGATTTTTTCTTGTATATTTTTACAATATATATCTCAGTGTAGTAATTGATGCTCTTGTGTTGTTCCTTGAAGATCCAACTTGACCTAAGATGTATATCGGAGGTTCTTTACTATACAATGAGGCCATCTAGGACCGTTAGTATAAGTAAATTACGAATAATCAAACAAAAGAGTCCGAGATGATTTTCCTTTGAACAGGGACTGTAGCATAATTAACCATTAAAAATGTTATTAATAACCTCGCATCAACTGTTTGCTGGCGAAATTGCAGAAAAATATATTTTGTAGTCTTTGTTATGCATTCATGATCAGGAAAAATAGTAGGCCAGATTGAAACTCTTCGTAATCGCATCTTTAAAGTCTTAAGCAAACAATCCGAATCAGATCTCACGGACGAGCAGGTTCTGGAAGCAATTTAGAAATTAAGTAGCAGCTGTGCAAGTACAATGAATGCCCAAACATCGCTCCAGTAAGCACGAAGCTTGAGGCGGTTTTAGAAAGTGTTAATTTCGAATTAGACATAATTTCAGGCGATTCAGGGGATTTAACAATTTCAATTACTTAGAGAAACCAATTGAGTTTTGTAGAGTTAAATATTTCTAATTAAATTACAGATTGTTAATCCTGGTACTAAATAGTATTTACATGATAATATTTACAGTTTATTTGTATGAACTAATGGGTCTGTGAGGTGGATTACCAAGACTATCAAACTAATGTCCTACTTTATTCTGATCATTGTGAACACACACCAAAAGCATTCCGCCTACATTCTCGAACAGCAAAAGCAATTTGAATAATTTTAATAACGAAATGATAACAATTTAATGTTCCAACTTTAATGTCAGTCTCGGGGTGTATTAAGTAAGGTGATTTAATACATGATAATAGCCCACAACCAGGTGTTATTATAAATGTGTACAATTTACCAAGGTTTGACAAAAAGACTGTCCGATATTTATTCTATATACAAATGTTTTAGTTGTAACTAACAAGATCTTCTGACGTATTCTCGTCTCATGTGATAGGTTTAGGTGAAGGCCAACACCACAACGAGTGAGAGTGCTAACAAAGATGCCTCGCTCCAAGCGAATCGTGAACAAGGAGATTGCTTCGAGGCCAAGCAATTTGAGTGCGGACGAAGGGTTTTTGGTTATTAGACTAGAAGAAGTGTGTTCCAGTCAAAGAACCGAGAACAGGTAAATTGAAGCACACTAGTTCAAGCAACGGAGTGTGTGCTACCTGCACAAGCAACTGAGAACGGTTTAGAGGGAGAGGAGTTGACCACTCTATTAAGAGCGCCTCATACCTTTTGCCCTGTTGTCTAGCGTTTATAACGATTTTTTGGTGCGGTCCCTCCTCTTGTGACTCCCACGCCTACTTATGTTTCTCGCCTAATTGACAATCAGCATATAACGAGGGTGGATATCCCATCAAAAGAAAATGTCCACTTTGTTTCATATTTGTCTGAATCGAAAACTTGATAGCTAATACACCTTCTGAGACTTTAAGTAGCCAGCTATTCATGTCATCCTAAACCATGAATTTTAAGGTTTGTTGCAATGTTTTAATCGAACATTCGGCAAGTCCTGTTAAGCTTTGATTGTATCCCCGTGTGTATTTTGGTTCGAAATCGCATTTTTGAGCATAGTCCGGCTGGTGTGAGATGGTGTAAATCTAAAGTTAAGTGCTTAAAACACAAAGGCGATGAATAATACTTGTTTGTACAAAATGTTGCTAAAAGTCTTTCCTGAGTTATCGACTACTTTGTCTGCGATATATCGTGTGGCGCACGAATCTTGTAGAATTTCACACTGGTATTGGGCCATAACTATCAAAAATAAATTGTACTGCATCGTTACTAATTGAATTATGTAGCAACTATGCTTGTTTCTTCTTTGGATATCTTTTCAGTGTCTGGCATTGTGGACATGTAAAAGAGGGGAGCAGTACTGACTGTCACTAGTTTCTTATATTATCCTAACTTTGCAGAGTTCTTCGATTTGTAATTTGACTTGATGGCTTTCTCTGGAGATTTTGGTGGAGACCTCTTGTGAATTGTGAACTGTTTTCCGATTATAATACGATGAGAATAATCACAAAAAAACCGAAGTCTGAACCACTGTAGGAAAACACGTACCTATGCCGGTACGGTATTTTAGAAATATATGTTTGAATATTTCCAGGTAATACTGAATTAATATCGAAAAGTGTGAGATGAAATGTTTTTTCAATGTATATCAACCAGTCCATTATTTCCTATTTCGAGCGATATTTGTAGATGTTGTCAGGCTCTTTATCTTCAATTTAAAAAAAAATATTTCTTCCAAATTCTATTCAGTATGTGCTATTGGGGTATTTTTGTCCAAAATTATATTCCGTGATGTTGGGTTCTTGATAATAATAATAATAAATTATTATCTGTAGGCATCTTTGTTGTTAAATCGCCAGGATTGTGTCTGTCTCGTAACGTTTGGAGTAAACGTGCGTAAAAATGATTACTGATGTTTTTCTGTCGGCGTAACTTTATTAGGAGGAAAAATTATGACTTGGTAGGTATTGTTACATTTCTTGTTGTAAAATCATTTGCTGACGTTTTCATCTTAATGATATTAAGGATCACATAAGAAATGTTAATTCTTTCGCCCACTGTCTGTGGCATTTACTGTTTTCTTCGAATTTTTGTAAAAAGAAATTATGTCTCTATCCATGCCAATTTTCGTTTGGAGGCGTGTCAATAGGTATTTTCCAAATATTAGTTTGTAGCTCGCCTTTTTCTATAATTCGAAAATAATTAGTGTATGTCGTGTTTATTATTTTAATTATAATCAATTTAATGTACTTCAATTTATGGAGTTTGTTTGCAATTCCCTTAACATGTGTAATAAAAGGAATTAATGTGCATTTCCCTGGAAGTTGTTGTTTGGACTATAAATTTATAGTGCTAGCTGTATCTATTATTGTCTAAACAGGATTTGCCTCTACTTTATATGAATAAGAGATTTGTTTAATCGGTTTTATAATTAATCTCTTTCCTTCTCTCCGGCTTGGCAACTTTAGTAGAGTACATTTGTGATAACCACTCGTCTACGGATGGTTCAGCAGGTTTCTGCTTAGTCTTGTCGTTGCCGAAGGTAGATTCTTGAAGTTTCTTCGTAGGTTTCTTGTTAGTAGTAGCAAGATTTTGAAGATATTATTTATACTTCTTGTTAGCTGTACAATCCTGAAGTTTCTGCTTAGTCTTCCCTGTTTTTACTTGTTTTCCACTGTATTGTTTGTTCTTTTTTCCATCACAGTTATCCGGTAAATATTCTTTCCCTTTTTATTCCAATCATTCTTATATGGTTTTTGGTTTGTTTTATTTTGATCACATTTATTACAATTTGGCTAATTTAGGTGTGAGCTCCATATTGTTGTGATTAGCTTGGGTAGGTTGAAATGCTGAATTTTCCAATTTAAAATTTTTAATAGGACCCATCAGGTCTTCAAAAGTCAGGTTTAGTTCTCATGTTTATTGGGGACTGCAGTCTTTCTGAGGAGTCATTAGGTTATACAAAAATCGACTTATAGCCTTACTTGGAGGATCAGTATCAATGATAGCAATAGGATCTTGCTTAGGATTTCTTACTATTTGGTCGTTTAAAGGTAAAAGTTTATATACAAAATTGTAGCGTATTTGGGTATGCATTGATTGTAATAAGGAATTTTGGGTGTTTGGTCGATTCATATATTGTACTTGTAGGCTCAAAACTGGTTCATGTTGGTTCAAATTTAGAATACTTGGTAGTTGTTCAGAATTGATTTTGTAGATTTTGGTAACCAAAATTTAAGGAATTGAAGTATTGTGTGCATTGTTCTCTATCGCTTGAAAAATATGAGAACGTTCTACGAACTCTCAAATCTTCAGAAAATCGTTTGACTTTTCAAATGCGTGTAGGTTCTGCGGATTCTTAACGCATGTATGCCTTTTCAGAGCAATGTTCTTTGGGAAGTTTTAGGTCAAACCAAGTCAGAGAAAATACACTTTCTTTTCTTCGCTCCCTTTAGGTAAAGTATGGCGCATGCCAATAATTTGCTAAAAAATATTCATCAATAGGTTCATCTGAATCATTTGGTATCATATTGAACTCCGCTTTAGCCCTGTAGTTCCGTATGTTTTCGCTACTTAAATTTACTAATTCATATTTTATTCTGTGTAGTTAATTCTGTTTAATTAAGCTCGGTCACTAAGTCTTGTGACTGGAGATGAAGAATCATATTCAACGCATTTGTTTGTAAATACATAGGAAGTTTCTTTCATTATCACCGGCTTGAAGACTTGATAGACGCTCGAACAGCATACAAAATCTGTTCAGGTAATCATTTAATCGTCCCGAAAATTTCGTTAAGTGGAGCAAGATGCATAGAAGGTTTAGTTGCCAGGTAAATGAAAGCATACCAGTCCACACAACTTAGTGTGTAGGAAGTTGTTCCAGTATAAGCAACTGAGAAATGTTTAGAGGGAGAGGAGTCGATAACGCGATCAAGAGCGAATGATGCCTTTGGATCAACGTCTGGCTATTTATAATGGTGAATTTGATGTGCTCCATCAAGTTTCTTGCGACTCCTACACCATCTGTTTTACTGTTGAACTTGTTGTTGTCTGCGTGTTGTTCAGAATCACGTTAGACATACTTGTTTACATTATATTACATACTCCACCATCTCTTTATGTTAGGAATGAACCATGAAAAAGGGACCATGATTATCGGGGACTGTATTTTCGGGGATACACAATGAGTGTGTATTAACAATTATTAGGGAATTCATTCCATGCGTTAATATACTTCGTGAACAGTGTTAATTGGATATCCCTTCAGATTCTGGACGTGAATTTAAGGTTATCCAAATAAATGATTCTACTACGTATTCTGAACGTATCACTAACTCAATTCGTTTGAATTAAATATACCAGACCTTTGCTGAAAACCACTCAAATTTTATGTGTCTTGCCTATTTTCTCACAAGCTGTAACAAATGGTAACAGACTTTGAATCTAAAGTCCGACTATGCCTAATCTTATGACTGAAAGATGCTTTGCATGAATGGTGCTCTAATAACAAACATTGTCGCTCTTTATAACTGTGAGTAAATACTAAGAATTTTTTGTTTCTGATATAAAAATACAAACGATTTTGTTGTATCAACAAACATTTATTATTATACGAATTGTTCATAAAAAGTTTCAAATTTGTACAAAAAACAACATTCGATGCAACCAAATTTTCTGAACATGAAGATACAAAATAACAAAGTAGTGATTGAAAAGTTGAATAAAAATTCGTGAAGTGATTCATAAGAACAAGTTTAGATTATCGTTTTGCAAACGATTTTGACGTTTTATATTTTTAGTTTAACAAGAAGATCCCTTTTAGTTTTACAAACAATTTTTACGTTCTCCTTTAAGTTGTACATAAAGTAACCTTTTCAGTTGTTGCTTTAGTTTTATAAAAATATTTTGTTTTCGTTTTTGTTTTTTGTTTAAGAAAAGTTTTCCCGTTTTGTTCATAGTTTAGCAAAAGAGTTTCATTGTTCGCTTTTTACAATTACAAAAACGATTCTCCTGCTTTTGTTTCTAGCTTTACAAAAAAGTTATCATGATCTTGTTTCCATGTCTTTCTTTTAAGTGTAACAACAAAGTATTTTCTGCTTTCGTTTACAATTAAAAGTTTTACAATGACCTTAAAATTTTACGTTTGTACTTTTACAAAGAATCATATTTTCCTTTATTCCTTTACAAAAAGGTGTTTTGTGTCTCTTTGTGTATTAATTTTGTTTCATTAAAATATTCTCCATTCATTCATAGATTTAAAAAATGCTTTTATGTTTTTGCTGTTAGATAATTTTTTACCTTATATGCTTTTAGTTTATCAAAAACGATATACCCATTCTTTCTTAGTTTAACAATAAATATTCCCGTATTTAGTTTATCATTTGTATTTTATTTTAAGTAAAAAATAATGTATATTTCCTTTACCTTTTATTTTTTTTCTCGTTTATGTTTAGTACAGAAATTTTCATCATTTTGTTTATAGTTGAAAAAGAAAGTATTTTTTGTTATTCCTTTTATCAGCAAAAAGTATCTTTTAAGTTTTCAGTTCTTTTATAGAAATCCCCAAAAGTACGTTCTTTTTATTTTTAAAAAAGGTTTTATATGTAGAAAAAGTTTCGGCACTTGATTTTGGTTATAAAAAAGTTTGGTTTTTAGTTTATCAAAAAACGATTCAACCTTTGTTTGTAGTTTTAGAAGAATGCTTTCCCGTCGTTATTTTAAATTTTTAAAAAGCGTTGTGATATTTTTGTTTTGATTTTTAAGGAAAAATATATTTTCGTTCCAAATTTTACAAGAATCTTTTCATGTTTTGGTGTTGCAGTTTTATGAAAAAAAGTTTATCCGCTTTTGTTTTACGGTTTTCAATACGTTTTCATGGTTTGTGTTTTGGTTTAGAGAAAAGTTAAAGTTCAGTTGGTAACGTTCTTCACACTTTTAAAACGGTTGATAATATCATAAGTAAAAAAGGTATCTTGTATCTTGCACAGATATAATGTTATTTCCAAAGTTGGGGTAGAAAAAATTGTGATTATTTTCAAACGTTTGTGACACTGTAAGTTATTTTTGTGTAATTTGTAACTCGCACAAACTAAAATTTCATTTGCAGCTTTGTGCTAGAGAGATTTCACATACTTTTAAAAAGCTCCTTATAATTTATGTTTCCACTTTGTAGTTTGTAGCAAGTAATACCCTGTGTCAAACATGTAAAAATGTATTGTTGCACATACAATTTTATTGAACACAAGTTTTGTACAAATTGACAATACATTTTTATTTCACATTGTTGATGCACGGAGAACTTTTAGAGATACAAATGAATTTTATCCTTTGTGTGTACAAGTTTAAGAATGTAAAGTTGAATTAAGAATAAACATTTTGTAACAAACTTGTTACAACTATATTTTCTTTTCTAAAGTAACAAAACAGTTATTTTCCAAAATTTATAATAATTATTAGAAAACGTGAATACGATTTTATTTTCTGATGTGTAACGAAAAACAGTATAAATTCTTTTAAATTTAAAGTCTACATTATAAAGTCAAGAAGAAATTACTTTAGGAAAATAACAAGAGATAAAAAACCTTTTGTAAAACGAAAAAATACATTAAGTAGGCTTTTGCAAAAGTTAAAAACAACAATACAAAGTTTGCAATGAGTATTTGCTTTATGTACCTTAAAATTGTGAGTGATGATATACTTTGGGTAATTTACTAATTACAAACTTTGAAATAGTTATTACAAAAATGGGAAAGTACTGCAAATATTTAGTTGGAATGTTGTGAATGAAGTTTTACTTTGTGAAAGTTACAAACTAGAAAGTTAAGTTATAAATAAACATTTTAAAAGTATGACAAACATTTTGATACAAAATTGTAAATAATATTTTACAAAAATTAAACGTACCTCAACTATTTTTGTTATAAAATTGTGAATAATTGCTCCCTTTGTGGAAAATAAAAAATTATAACTGTAAACTAATGTTATAATAAAACATTTTTAAAAGTACAGCAAATGTTTCATTACAAAATCGTAAATAGGGTTTACTTTGTGTACGTTACAATCTACGATGAGTAAATTAAGTTACAACAGATAACTTTGAGATATGCCAAACGTTCTGTACCAAATTGCAAAAGAAATTTCTGTTTGTGAAAGTCACAAACTAAAAGGTTATAGCTTTAGTTATAAGTAAGATATTAAAAGTTTGACGTACTTTTCTATAAAAAAATTGAAAATCAAATCTTAGTCTGCAGAAATTAAAAAAAATATATAATATAACAAACTTTTAAAATGTCATTTAGCTGTCATAAAAAAAGCTAATAAAATATTAGCCCGGACTAGTTACAAAATACCAATTGTTAACTTATATTATAACAAGTTTTTTAAAAGTACGGCAAACATTTCCAGTAGAACCAAGAAATTTTCTATCAAGCTAAAAACATGAAAACTTTTCGTAAAACTAAGAACAAAAACGGAAAACGTTTTTATGAAACTAAAAAACGAAAAGAGGAAGGTATTTTAAAATTGTAAACGAAAACACGGAAACTGTTTGTAAAACTGACAACAAGAACATGCCAACCTCTTGAAAAACTAAAAAGAAAAACGAGAAAAAACTCTTTGTAAAACTAAAATCAAATGATGAGTACATTATACTGACACTAAAACAAAACGAAGAAATCCTTTTGTTAAAGTAAATACAAAAATATGAAAAATGTTTAAAACTAAAAACAAGAATGGAAAAAATCTACAATTATAAACAAAAACTATTTTGTAAAAAAATAAAATATTTAAAATGAATTACTTTTTGTGAAATGAATAAAAGAACATTATATTATTATAAAAATAAAACTTTGTAGAGGCGAAACGAAAAACAGAAAACACTTTCTTCTGAAACTAAATACTATAATATGGAAACTTCTTAAAATAAAGCCAAGGAGGAAACTTATTCATAAAACTAAAGAACACTAAACATGAAACAGAAGCATGAAAGTACTATTGATATACTAATAAACAAATAACTGGAAAATTCTTTTGTTCTAGGAACGAAAACTGAAAAAATCGCAAAAACTTTTTCTTAAACTAAAAGCAAGACATGATTTTTTTATTAAATTGAAATAACAAGAATGGAAAACCTTTCTGTAAAACGAAGCTAAACCATAGAAAAGTTTAAATATTCTTTGCAAAATTAAAAACCAAAATATAAAATGATTGTAAAATTAAAACTTTTTAAATAAAAAAATAAATTATTTCTTGGTACTCTACTACATAAATACGAAAACACAAACATGAAATCACTTTTGTAAAACTATAAACACAGACAAATAAAACAGAAACATGAAAAAAATTAAACTAAAAATTATAACGGGAAAAACATGTTATGATACTTAAAATAAAATATGAAAATATCTTCAAAACTAAAAACTTTAACTGAAACCCTTTTTTGTACAACAAAAACGAAAACGTGAAAACTGTTTCGTACACTAAAAACTAAACTGGGATAAACAGTTTGTTAAACTAAAAAACGAAAACTCGAAAAAGATTTAACAATAGGAAAATCAAAACTTGTTTTACTTACAAACCACTTCACGAAATTTTTGTGCAACTTCTGAATCAACAATTTATTTTTTGCATCTTTTATGTCCAGAAAAGGTTTGTTGTATATAATGTTTTTGTAATACCTTTGAAAGTGTTTTAATGAAAAAATCGTATAATAATTGAAGTTTCTGTGTATAACAAAATCGTTTTTATTGTTATATCAGAAGCAAACGTCATTTCTTTGAGTTTTTTCTCAATTATAAAGAGCGACAATCAAAGTTAGTACAGCTCCATTCATGCAAACATCTTTTAACCACAAGAGTAAGCGTAGACGGACTTTAGATCCAAAAGTCTGTTATCATTTGTTATAGATTGTGAGAACTTTGATAAATCAGCGTGAGATTCAGCAAGTATCTAATATATTTGCTTCCAACATATCGAGTTTTTATTAACATATGGATAACTTTAAACTCATGGCCGGAATCAGTACGGATATCCCATAAACATTATTCATAAGGTATATTAAATCATGGTATCCATCCCCTAATAGTTGCTTACATACTCTCGTTGGATACCCCAGAAAAGTACAGTCGCCGATAACCATGTCACCTTGTTCATGGTTAAGGTAATTGAAACTTCAATCACCCTAGTAATTTATTCCGTTTATCATGCAATTAAATTACTGTAATTATTTGTATTCAAACTGTATATTCATATTAGTGAATGTAGTCGGAGGTCTTTTGGCGTTTGTCCACAATGATCAGAATAAAGTAGGGCATTACTTTGATAGTATGGCTAATCCACCTTACAGACCCATTACCAATTTCATGCAGAGAAACTGTAAGTATTATCATGAAAATACTATACAGCACCAGGATGACCAGTTTTTCCCTTGCTGACTGTTTTGTATGGTATTCATATAGTTTATACTTCGTAATCAGAATATATTCTCTAAATTTCATACACGTCCAACTTTAATCTGGTAATTAACGTTGTAAATAGACTCAAACTTATAATCAGGACTGTAAATAACCATGTAGTAGGGTAGATTTAGTTAATAAATTTTACCTAATGTAAATTCTGTGCATTTGTTGTATTAAAAACGAGGTTATTGGATAGTATATTTATTTTATTAAAGTTTTAATAGAACGTATATAAGTTTGCATTGTGGTGCAATCTTATTAACGACAGCATACATACATATTCTTAAAAGGGTACTTTATAGCACAATATTTTTTAAAAAAACTTGTAGTCTTTATACCTCTAAACCTTATGCATGACACGTCATCAACAACACTGATATTTTTTATTTTAAGCCAGTATTGGAGTTGCACACAGTTTCTTAGCCTCTAAGTTCCACTGGTATATGGTATGTTCAGGTATTGACACTCATATTGCATTTTATCGTGCTTAAAGCAGGACATGATTCTTCAGTAACACCTACATTTTGCAATTGAAACAATTTACGAATCCACTTAGGTTTCTCAGGACATTGACAGTGAAAAGTGAAGTCTAATTCACACAAATGACTCAATACACGGCGAATGTTAGTTACAGTACAGTACAGTACAGTATATCCATTGGATGAGTTCCAAGTTAGCCCGTGACAATTCTGAATGTGCCATTCGGCTTGTTTCTTCTATCGAAGAAGTAAACCACTAAAATCACGTGGTAGTTTCACCATAGAGTGAAATGTAGTTATCCCATCGTAGGCAGCAAAACAAAATTTCCGCATACAAAAATTCAATCGTAGAACTTTTAAACCATTGAATATCAATGATGTACTCCCTTGAACATGTATTCATATCAACACTCAAAAACAGACGACACTGTTCTTCAATAACTGCTGGTATCATTTGTGCAATAAATCCACTGTCTTTCACCACATTTCCACAATTCTTTAAAAAAATATTTTTCGTAGTGTTCATATGTTCTTGACGCAAAAACAGTTCATAGTACTAATTTAACACTTTGGGGAAATTCACATATTAACCTAAGTGAATAGACATCCCAGTTACTGTATTCCACACATACATACACTCGTGTGTAGTCTTTAAATTACATCCACTACATAAAATAAGTTGTCGTTCAAGTATGCTTTAAAAGTTTGTAACATACACGAGTCCGGAACAAACACACTACCAATACACAACGTACATGAAGCCATCTTTACAGTTCCACTAAATATAGTTTCACTATATATATATATACCACCACTAAATACAGTTACATTATATAAAATTTCACTATCTATGATTTTACTACATATACACTTTAATACAATTTTACTTCACTAGTGATGTATCCATGCATAACGGTCCTTCCTCAGTAAAGCTTCTTTCAGGTCCCAGTTATGAGTTTTCATTACGTGCTGCAGACTAAAATCAAGATTTTTTGCAAGATTCTGCTTTCGGGATGAGGTTCAAGGTACACAGCAAACAACTTCTGCTGTATATTGAGATTCTTGAGAGTGTTTGCAGTTCTATCCTCTCGTGATGTTTTCGTTCACTCATAAGGATCGGGAACGAAGGAAAATCCACCAAAACCTAAAAAGGCCTGATCGCGCTGGTCACCTTTTCCATAAAAGCATCTCCAACACAGAAGATGGTCTTCGAGGATCCAATCTACAATATGCACGCCAAATGCATGTTTTCTATATCCAGCGAAGGGTACACTTACACAAAAAACACTGGCTTCAGCTTCGTTCAGCGTAGACATTGAACTAGCATTGGTCCCAGCTTTCTCTGCTGCTGCAACTAAAGAGCGCTCGGCAATGTTTTCACATGTGTCACTGTTATCTTTCGACAAACTGGCATGCTTCCACTTCAACTCATATGATCTTATCCTTCCTGCAACCAATCAAGTGCAGGGGCTTTGAAAACACGCTCATTGGATTCCTACGCGCATCTTCTCGCGCATTTAACTTTCATTCATTTCCCACGCGCATCTTCTTGACATCCACTGCCTCGGGACTCTACATTCCTTTTTCCAGTTTAACATCTGAAGTAAATAATTCGTGGCTGATTATTTAAAATAAAGTTTATAGTCTTCCTTCCTTGGTAATCACGACGTTTTGAGATCTAGCGGAAAATCGAACTCCAGTTCCTCTATTGACTTTTCGATTAGGCGCTGGGTAGCGTTATAAAGTGATTCTGTGTAATCGAACGTCTTCGTGTGCAAAGGAAGTAAATGTCTCCACATACAAAGAGAACCAAGAAAGTTTTGTAGATTTTTGTGGAGGTCTGTGTTCAACTGGACCTCACACCGTGAGTTGAATGCGAATGGAGATCAGGCGAAGGTAGTTGATGCCGTGGATATAGACAACATACTACCTGGTTGTGGAAGTTCAGTTACTCCGTGAACGTGCGGAAGGACTGAGTGAACATGGGACATCCACAGAGCGTCATAAGGGCGTGTATGCTGTACGAGCTTAAACTGGGGTCAAACGTAACTGCAGCGGGGTGGAAGATACGCCAGGTCTTTGGTGAGGGTGTCGTGACTACGCGGTCAGTGTGCAGCTGTGGTTTACCAACTTTGAGGACGGTGACGAAAGAATCGAAGACTTACCACTTGAAGGAAGACCAACACAGGTACCAAATGAAGATCTTCGGACAGCAATTGAGGCGAACGGTGCCAGACATGTAAGGAACTGGGACTACAATTCAGTGTGAATGGAGAAACCAGAAACCAAGCACCTCCATCAACTTGGAAAGCACTATACGTTTGGTCGATGGGTCCCACATGATTTGACTCCGGGTCAGAAGGCAACGTGAGCAGACACCTGTGTTTCTTTGCTGTCTCGTCTGAGGAATTAGACATTTCTGGACAGGGTGTTGACATTTAATAAGAACTGGGTCCTGTACGAAGCTCCGCAGCACTGTCATCATTGGTTAGCATCCCATTAACCGATTCCAAAACAGACGAAACCAGCACTGCACTAGTAGAATGTCATACTGTGTGTTTGGTGGACTACCCGCGGCATCGTGCATCGGGAACTGCTACCAGCTGGTCAGGACATGAATGCAATGGTGTACTGTCAGCAGTTGAGCCCTGTTCAAGAAAAACTCAAAACTTTAGCCAGAATAGCAAGGGGTTCCTCTAGTTACAGAACAACGCTAAGCCCCACGTGGTTAGGATGACCCGGGACACCATTCTACGTTGGGAAACACTATTGAATTCGCCATGCTCCCCGGTCTTTGCACCGTCCGATTTTCACCTGTTACATTCCTTGAACAATCACCTTAGAGGACGCCAGTTCAAATCCCTAGTAGAGGTGCAAATGCACTTGATACCTTCTTCGCTTCACGGCCTACCAAGTTCTACTGCGATGGAATCCATGGCCTTCCAAAATGTTGGCAAAAGGTCGTCGATGCTGGTGGGGACTATATTTGATCCTCCAGGTACGTCTTAGGTGACATATCGATGTTCGAAGGTGGTGGGTGAAAAAGCGACATAACCTTCTTGCTTACCTTATAGAAAATAACCCGTCTTTGAAGACAATTTCTCACTACCAGCTTCATACTATGGCTCTAGTCTGCCATATACATTAATATATATAGTACATAATCTCCACATGTAAAGACAAAGACCATCTCCGTATAGAAAATGATTTCTACTTGAAATCGATTTCTCACTGGGAGTATAAAGCCGGTTACGTGAGTACAAAAGAGCGTTACCTTCAAACCTGAAATAAATTTTTCTTAGCCTCAATGTTTAGAATAAACATAATAAAAGGACTTTTACGGTTCGGAATTATGAGAGGCCGATAAGCACCAATCTGTAAGAAGTCTCATCTAATTCAAGGTTTTAGAATGGCCACTAAAAGGACAGGAGTATACGAATGGAGAAATAAGTCAAACTTCAGTCATGTTCCTTCTATGCCTGCTTGCATTGACACAGTATTGCAAGTTATTTTTATAACACCCTATGATAAATAAGATTTACAATGCATTTCTACTTGGATGGCTGAACTTGTTGGTTTCATACAGATAAATATCTTAACGCAATAAGTATTAATACGACTATATCTAAATTTGGAGTAAATTTATCTGTGTGCGTGTTTTTTTTTTTGCTCTCTACCTATTCGGAGCGGAAAACAAAGTTAAAACTTGTCACCTTGAAATTCACATATTTTTGCAGGCCAATGTATATTTTGACCACAAATGCATGTTTCGAATATTTCTATGTACCTTAAATTATGGTAAATGCTTGCGAGACAAAAAATAGGTAAATTTAAGGACAGTTTGTTTGTTTAAATGAAAAATGCAAGTGTATTTACTACAAACTAAAGCACAAGTCCGGGTTGTAGACATACACAGTTAAACATATGGCTGACAGGCTCATCTTGTATGTCTTTTCAATGTTTGGAATTATTCGAACAAGCGGGAATACATTCTTCCCTTTCGTGCTAATAATAATAATAAAAATGCACACTCTATTACCAAGGTAGGTTGAGTTCGTAGATCTCTGGGTCAGATGAACCAAGTAATATCACAATCTAAATCGCGATTCACACAAGGTCGGGTTCTATCGGGAATTGAATCTGGCACCCTTTGCTTAGAAGGCAGTGTTGTCAAATATATGTTCGCGGACAAGGCGCAGCGTATATTCTCATCCTTTGAATAGCAAGGATCTTCTAAGATCATTTTATCATTGAGTTCTAATAACTCGCCTCCCCGTCGTGAATCGAATCCGGAACAACTTGGATAAAAGTCAGTGTTACCAAAGACATGTAACTGATCACGAATAATCGATGGTACCATTCCATCGAATACCAGCTACATCTAAGACCAATTAAACTCACTGCCGAATCATTTGTGTCCTCCAGAGGGAATCGAATTCTAAACTCTTTGCTTAGAAACCAGTGTTACTAACCGAGACAAACCAATGGTGTTACCATCCAACGGATAAAATAACTTCTGTAATGTCATATTTATGCCAGTCTCAAACCATTTTGGTCTTTGGTAAAAAAAAAAATCGTACCTGGATTAGGGATAGGATATTTATCGGTATATATTTTTTAGGTATTGACCTTGGGTTAATACCCTGTTATTTACCCAAATGGGGTAAATATAAGGGTTTTTTCCCTTTACAATCCTAAATGTGAGATAGACGTTATCTTGCAGTATTTAATAATAAGGAAAAAGTAACAATACATTCCATAGAAAGTAGGACTAATAGCAAAAGACAGTACACTTATTATTTTCATTAATACAAATGAATTACGTTGTCGTTCCTGTTTTGATAATAATAACATAAAAAGCAAAATGTTTCTGCAGAGAACATATTTTTAAACACTACCTTTTTTTTCTCTACAAATAAAGAAACTAAAAAAGTACATGGAACGCGGATAAGTGATTTTCTTTTAATTTACATTCTAGAAGTGACTATGGGCGACAAGATTTTAAAATTAACATTAATTGAAATATATTTTCTGTTACATTATGCATGCTGTACTACAACAGTATTGTAATAACTATAAATGGAACACAGTAGGAGTATGTGTGGGAACTTCAACACTTACACTACACTTGCTAGGTAGACATGAAAATGTAATAATTAAGCTGTCTGAAGCCAGAGTGATGTAACTGAATTTTTATGTTTTGCGGGAAATTAACATGCTTTCAGGACACTTGAAACATTTCTTCACATGATCTGACATTTTAATCACATTCGCTACAGGCCCGTAGCCAGTCCGGGTACTTAGAATGGGCAATGACGGGGAGGACGCCAAGAAGCAACACAAAACTATTTATTATTCACTAAATTTATCACAAGGTTGTAGCATTTTTTACAAGGAATATACTGACAAATATTATAGTACAAAATCCAAGACTACCGAGTATCATCTTTAATGTATACTTTTCGTTTGGAAGATAGTATATATATATATATATATATATATATATATATATATA